>ML733509.1:0-96585 GCA_009176405.1 Aspergillus novoparasiticus | reverse complement strand
AAAAAAAAAAAAAAAAAAAAAAAAAGTTCCGATAATTATCAAATATCTATCGTTACATCCGGTATCTTGAATGAAGTAAATATGATCGGAAGAGTCCAAACCCGGGATTTCAATTGATATTATTACATATGACGGTTATTTAAGACCCGAATATTGTAATGCTACGATCGAAACGTTCGACCGTAGCCTACCGCTGCCACCGACCCCGGTTGTTTCTCGGATGTCGTGGTGGCGCATCGACCATCATTTGATCGCTGTAGAGACCTTGTTCGTTTGATTCTTGATCTTGGTTCCTGCTGTTACCCGCGCTTCGGTTGCCTCGGAAGTTGCGTCTATTATTGCGGTTCCCGGAGGCATCATCGCGACCAGTTGCTTGGTTCTGTCCACCAAACCCATAGCTTCCGCCTTGAACAGCAGAATCTGCTCCACGATTTAACATGCGCTTACGGTTTTCTTGCTCTCGAAGGTCGTTGAAAGAGTTCTTGGGGCCCGTAGAACGCTCGAATAGATCCTGGCCCTGGGATCCGGCGCCGGTTGATTTCATTCGCATCGACAGGACTCTGCCATCTGCCTATATTGTGTATTAGTGACACCGAAAAACCACCGGATCCGCATAGGAAACTAACCCTCTGGTTGTGGAAATTGGCAATCGCGCTCTCCGCTGCCCATTTCTCTGAGAACGTCACCTCCGCAGTAACTGTAGGATGCTGCGAGGTAACCCAACAACGCAAGATATTTCCAGTTATGGGCTCCAAAGCCGACTGGATATCTGCAGCGGTGGTCCCCGGTGCGAAATTACTTCCGACAACCACAAACGGTCCCGACCCTGCGCCCTTGATGGAAAGGCCGACAGGGCCATCACGAACTGTTGCTTGACCACTCGCGGGGTTCAAAGCGGACATCAAGCGATCTTCGTCGGGGCGACGCTTCTTTCCAGGTTTCGCGTTCGAAGCGGTGGCTCGTGCTGGTGCAGACGGCGTCCGGATGGCCTTTTTAGGCTTGGAGGGGGCAGGTGCAGAACGCTAGGTAATAACGCATTGAAATCAGTTCTCTCTGTCGAAGGATGTCGTGATAGTTCGTAATTATCGTTTACCTTGGCTACGCCGATCCGACTTGCCAGACTCCCTTGTGTCGCATTTTGCGCCTTATTGTTACCGGCGCCTGGAGCGCTCGTCCTTCTGTTCTTCCCCAGGATGCTGTTGGCTAGTTCCTCATTCTTTCTCTTTTGGCGATCTTAAGAGAGAAGCAATAATTAATTAACAAGTCAATAAAACCAGAAGGAACAGCGTTGGATAACTGGAAGTTTACCAGCTTTAATAATCTCATTGAAGGAGACTGCTTGCTGGCCGGCGGCCATGATGACGGAAGGGACAGAACGCCGAAAGCTCGTCGGGCGATTAAGCGGATGACTGTAGAGGAAAGAGGTCAAATAAAAGGTGTTGCCAAAAGGTAAAGATGTCGAAAGGTAGATCGGCGATATTCAGTGATCGGAAATTGATCAAGAGGTTGTAAGAAGGATGAGGCTGACCGAAGGAAAGAAAAAGGTGTATCGAAGCTTTGCGACGGATGTCGGTATTGTATTGTATTGGAAGCTTACTTCAACACAACACATTTAATTCGGCGGGTGTCACAACACCAGCCGGAACCCTTTGATAACCAACATCACTTGAATTCAGCACTAGCTGAGCAGGCCAAATCGCCATGCCCTGCTATCTCTTCAGCCCAAAGTCTCTGGCTAAGGAATAAATGATCAAGCTTTGATAGTCGTACCACTTCGCAATGTAATAACCACAATATATCCACCATAATTCCTGTCATGATGCGCCGAAGAGCAAACATTGACTGACGACCTGGCACACCCTACTGATCGCGCCTGCTGCCAGTGGCTTCCAGTGAATGAATCCTTGCCTGTTCCAATCTTACTGTACCTACTAGTACTACAAGTCCTAGTAGTATTGCCAAACACAATGTCCAATCAACAATGCATGTGGCTGTCTCGTACCTGCCTTGATTGGGATCAAGCACCGCGACCCCCTACTTCTTACAGCTGGTGGCCTGTTCGGTGCCTGACAAGTTTCTCCTTTCACAAGGGCTAGTCTTCTCCAATCCATAGGGTGCCAACTTTTTGGACCTCTTGAGGTATATTGAGCGAGCCTGCTTGTTTCAGTTGAGAATACGTACTTCATAGAAAACAACCTCGCTTGATATGGCAACCGACAACCAAGGCTACAGTGCAAACAGACGCCGCCAGGCATTCTCATTTTCGGCCACCCTCCGCCCCTCGATAGCAAGAAGAGCCAGGTACATTAGCTGATTCTTTTGCGTGAAACGCGCATCTAATGGCTTGCTAGGATTGTAAGACCTCCACCATCGTGCGAGGAAAGCGACCATTACCCGGTCTTCGATCCTCTTGATCCTCGGCATAATCCTGCCGTTGTTACGTCCTCATGGAATCGGGGTAGTTATCATACTTCTCGGAACACTAATCTTGAAAGCCCTGTAAGCTGGGTACAAAGTTTGTCCAAACGGTCTCTTCGAAGAGCACGCTCAGGACTTATAGCTCTGAGAGCTGGAGTGCAGAGGCGCACTTCTATCTTCGGTACAAACCGCACGGCTAATGTTCCTCGAGCTTGGCCTTCGTCCGATGCCACTGAGGGTTCCTCAGACCAACAGGATGACGCCTCCTTCCCTTCAACGATTTCTGAAGCCAGCACAGAGGAAGATTCTGATTTTGGAACTCATCTGCATCGAACAGAGTGCAACAATGCTTCTTCGCTGAGTGGCGATGTGGATAAGTGCTTGGACAACTGGCCATTCTCTGTCACGATTACCGATCTCAATCCCTTCCAGGAACTGACTGGAGGATATTGGCCTCCCGGTCTCTTTCTAACCGAGGCGGCGCATAGTATCTTCCCGAGGGATTCAACTGAGGGGACTAATGGGTTAGGATTGCAGATCTCGAGGGAATTGACTACTGGGGATTATATCCAATTGGACGATATTTTCATGCATGAGTTGGATTCCGAACCAGAGGACTCTCTTCCCAGGCTGAGCCGTTCGCCGAAGAGCCTTCCCGAACCTGGCTGTTCTCAAATAACAAGTACAGAGGCCGAGCCCTCGCATTCAACCATTTTGACAATATTGTCCAACAACCTACTTTCACCAGCCTTGCCTCGAGACCCAAGTATTAATGAGAATACGTCTCAGACCATGTCCCCCTTACCTTCCCCCAGTTTACCTAGACCCCCAACGTCGGACGGACAGCCATCTGGCCGATTCTACGCGTCCAGAACTCCCCAGGTGTCTAACGCTGCTCTGGTAGTGGAGTCCCGGGGACTCATCGATCGAGTTAGCGCCTACAGCGATGATAATATTAGTAGGACAGAAGACGAGGTTGAAGAGCAAGTCCTAGGACCAGCCATTCACCATGAGTCTTCTCCAGACCTACAAGCAGAGCCTACCCAGTCAGATCGTCAATCGACCACAGAAGATGCCCAGGCACAAGATATCCCCGAATCCGGAACAAATGACAACCTACCAAGCGACCCTGTTTGCACGGTGCGAACTTCAAGCTTGGATCTAGCAGACGCGACATCTGAAATGCAGCATGATGATCATCATACTCCGTCACGTCCATCAGGCGACACTGGTGGGTTGGCGTGTAGCAACTTGTCAGGGGAACAAACACCATGGTCAGCCCGCCCCAGCGAAGAGGTTACGGTAACTGATCGCACATCTGTGTCGAACAATCTATGGACACCTATCGAAAATGGTGATTTTGCATCCCTACTATCCTTCACGGACGAATACTTTTTCGTTGACGGCAAAACCAGTGGTCACCCCGATAGAGGGGACAATCCTACTAAGGCAGAACGGAGCATCATCAGTGATGGAAGCTTGTATAATGGACTAGGTCATGATCGCAGCCCGTCGGCGGGAACGCTAGATGTTCCTGAGATAATTGGTCCTGGACAACCGATCCATATTCAACCCCCTCGGCCATATCGAGTAGAGCGAGATGCCAGTGATGAATCCGTTGATGAATATCTTTTTACGTATCCAATGTATCAACGACGCTATTTCCCTTGATGCTTGATGGCCACAACCGCTCATCTACCGTCCCGACTGCGTACCATTGTTCAGTGGTAATTTGTGTACGAAAGCATATGCTGTACGGCCATTGGAAAATGTATACACTTCATTGTTAAAAGGATCCATATACTTATTTTCCAGCCCAGCGGTTTATAGTTTGGCTTTGAGGTGTTTCTCAAAGTTACCACTCTTTTACGACCCAGTCTTGTTGGTATAGCCACCATTTCCGATTAGAGATTTGGATATTGTCGGACCGGAAGATTCCACAAGCCAACGAAGAACTTCAATGTTATATGAATATTCAAACTTCCATGACTTCGTTGTGTGTGCAAGCCAGGTAGTGATCATCCCAAGCGTAGAGTAAAACCTGCCCCGGTCTCCCCACTGTCACTACTTGACTGGCCACCAAATACACTAGCAAAGTCCAGTCTTGGAGCCTCCTGGCCTCGCTTCGGCGCTTCGGGCGTCTGCCGCCGCCTCCGTTTCTCCATGCCTGCCTTCGACGGGAACGTAGGAAACATTTCCTTTGGCTTTGGCCGAGGGTCTTCACGGAAGTACGGATGTGAAAGACATTCCTGCGTCGTCGGCCGCGAGCTTGGATTCAAGGCCAGCAGTGAAGAAAGCAGCTGAAGACCGGCATTTGTCAAAAAGGGAAACTTTGAACGTGGCAGAAGAGGTGGATTCCCCGATGGAGCCGAGGTCTGCGGGAGTCGAAGAGACTTCGCATTGGGAAGGGAACGGAAGCCAGGCCAAG
Source organism: Aspergillus novoparasiticus (assembly GCA_009176405.1). NCBI lineage: Eukaryota > Fungi > Ascomycota > Eurotiomycetes > Eurotiales > Aspergillaceae > Aspergillus > Aspergillus novoparasiticus. The sequence continues at coordinate 91,739 of ML733509.1, read as the reverse complement.
TCTGTGGTGTTGGGGGCCCAGTCAAAGCAAAGATCTATTTTCCGTAAGTACGCATTTAACGAAACCTAACACCACGGGTATCAAGGGAATGAAGTATAGAGCGTACCTTAGACACTTGATCAACCTCATTCTTTCCCTGCAGTAGGGGCTCCTTGGTGAGTAATTCCCCGAAGATGCATCCAATACTCCACATATCAATCTCAGTGCCGTACTTCTCCGCCCCCAGCAACAGCTCCGGGGATCGATACCATAGCGTCACGACCAGCTGCGTCAGCTTCGGTGGCGGATCGCCGTAGTACCGGGCCATACCGAAATCGGCGATCTTGATTTCACCCCGGTTGTTCATCAAAAGGTTCGAGGTCTTCAGATCACGATGCATGATCCATTGAGAGTGGAGGAAGTAGAGACCCGAAAGGACCTGGGAGAGGAGAGTTTTGATTTCCGATGGGAGGAATGGCTCGCGCATATCGTCGAGGAGCGTCTTCAGATCGTGTTCGAGAAAGTCCATGACGAGGAAGACACTGTTTTATGCGGTGATCGGGGGCAGGAGGGTTTGCCTCGCACCCCCGGGCTTTGAGGTTAACTTTCTGTATCTGAACTTTCCAGGTCCTGGGGAGATAGGGAGTGTGAAGGGGTGAATTGGTTTTGATACAGAAGGGGGAAACGCACTCATCCATTTTAGTTCCGATAACGATTTCACGGAGGAAGACGATATTTGGGTGACGAGCCTCCAGGAGGGTTTGGATCTCCCGTAAGCCCGTTACGGGGAACCCATCCGGGGAGTTGTCCATCTTGAGCTTCTTGAGGGCGACTATTTCGCCTGTCGTGATATCCTTGGCTCTGCTCACCCATCCGTACGAGCCCTCCTCTATATGATTCAATCGCTCGAAGTTGTCCACATGCCGACTGGGACCCCATTCCTGGGTAGGAAACTGTAGTATATTCGATGCGTTTTCTTGTGGTTTCGCTGATTCAACCGGGACGTCGGCCGTTGTGTCAGGATCATTGGAAAGTCGGCGACGTTTCTTGGGAGGTGCTTCTGTGTCATTGTTTGCGGCTTCGCGTTGTCGGGCAGCTTCTTCAGCTTGTTGCTCGAGCTGACGTTGTTTCTCTGCTTTGGCGCGTCGTTTTTCTTCCTTTTCGCGTTTGCGTTGCGCATTGATCGCTTCTGCTTCTGGATCTTCATCCGCCCAGCGGGACTTGGAGGACATTTTTTTTCGGCAATTGGAGGAGTGATTAAGATTATTAACTCGATATTAGAATGTGATGAAGCTCCAGGGTCGGGAAGCTTCCATGTGGAGGTTGGTTCCGGAGTTGCGTGCCTGAGGTTCTCGGAAACGGTAATTTAATTGGAGGGATGACGCTATCAGCATTTCGACGCCGATTTCAAATCCCCCGCTTTGTTCCGCGGGGCTTCTGCTTTTTTTTCTTTCTACACGGTTGTTTATTACTATCTGTGACTCAACGATTATTACAATCTTTATATACTTGATTCCATCTTGCTATATTCTTTGCGCTGCGAGCGTTTCACGTCCCAAACGTACATCATGATCGAACCCTTCCAGGTACGTTTGTTCCGCTCTATACCGTGGGTAGCAAGTATATTATAAATCAGGGCTGAATGTTTAACCAGACCACCTTCGCGGTCCCAATGACCTGCGAGGGCTGCGTGAAAGATATCTCCAGTACCTTAAACAAGCTCGACGGTATTTAAATTCCCCTGTCACAAGGATTGCCTGTTTGTCCGGACTAACTGGTCGGCGGCGTTCCCCAGGCATCAACAAGGTCGATGCCAGTTTGAAAGACCAGCTCGTATTTATCGAAGGCACGGCGCCACCTAGTTCCATCGTTTCCGCGATTCAGGCTACGGGTCGTGATGCGATTCTACGGGGTAGTGGGACCTCCAACAGTACGTCTCTCTCCGTTCATCCTTGTTTCATTTGCCGCCGGGCATCTGCCTGGTCCTTGGGGCTGTGCTGATATTCACCCATCAGGTTCCGCTGTTTGCATTCTGGAGACGCATGCGAATTCGGTTCCGAACAAGATTCGTGGATTGGCGCGTATGGTGCAGGTCTCGTCCAACATGACGCTTGTGGATCTGACCATTAACGGACTGGCGCCGGGCAAATACTGGGCCACGGTGCGCGAGGCCGGAGATATTTCACAGGGAGCCGCGTCTACCGGGGGCATCTGGGAGGCATTGAAGGCTACGGTGTTGGGATCGGAGACGGCCAAAGAGCCACGCGGAGTGTTTGGGACGGTGGATGTGGACGAGAAGGGACGAGGCAATGTCTTCTTGGATCGGCCATTGGCTGTTTGGGAGATGATTGGACGGAGTATGGTGGTGTCGAAGAGCAAAGAGGGTCCGTTCCGTAAGGAAGACCCGAATACATTGGTTGGGGTGATTGCTCGGAGTGCGGGAGTGTGGGATAATGATAAGATGGTGTGTTCTTGCTCTGGAAAGAATGTGTGGCAGGAGCGTCAGGAACAGGTGTCTCAGGGGATGGTTTAAGTTTTGTTCTTTTTCTCTCTTCCTATTTTTCGGCATCTATTTGATGCCCCCTTTTGGCCCCATTCCCATTGACTTTGTGACTGGAGAGGCGGGAGCTGCCTTACTTTTTTGTTTTTAAGTTGTGATACCTACTTGTAGTGAGATGATGTCAGTGATGTATCGTATGTGAATGAATCTGCATGAGGCTAGACGTGATGCTGTTGGGCCCCAAGTTGTTAGACGAACGGGCAGGATTGTGATTCCATTGAATTCAACGATCAGTGCGCTGGAAGTGGAACTATAGATAGACGGTGAAGGAGGAGAGAAGACACCTAGGGTATCAACTCACCACCTGATCATAGTAAATAGTGGATAAAAAGGGAAAGGCTAAAGAAATCCCGCGATGGAAACCCCGCTATTGGATGTAAGGACATTAAATTGCAACGGTCGCGGAGCGTCATTGGATCCTGCCACGCGTGATTCCCTAAATGAATTTCTTGCGTTCAGTCAATGCTCGGCAAGGAAATCCAGGCGGAATTGTGCTAGTCGACGGAAATTGATCGATAGAAAAGTGAGGGATAGACTGGAAGCGCCGTGGCGGGGCGACAAAGTATATTCTTGCCAATCTCATATCAGGTTTCCCCGGAGTATTTCTCATTCGTTTGCGGGACGGCAGTCGCCAAGGGAATTCATTGAGTAACAATCTTATGATCTTAGGTAGTAGCAGTCTCCCATGGGATTGTCGTACTGCACCTCGGGAGAGTGGTTATTAATAAATGAGCGCATTCCTTGTTCTCCGCCATGGCTCGTCGGAACGGCCTTTTAATATATCCAATACTACTCCAAGGAGTATAGTTAAGGAATAATAGAAATGAATATGGAAAAAAGTGTGAATATTGCGGCAGCCACCAATGAGGGAGGGGAAATGAGGGATCTTCCCTGCAATGTGATGAAGTTTCCCCTGCAGGGGACCAATCAGCGACCGGGATACCAGCTAGGGATCCCAGACGCTGCAGCTGCAGCCATTCAGGCCAACGCTTGCTTAACGCCCCTCGCCAGGAACTTCAACTGGCTGGTCAAATTGAACGGACCAGTTATTTTTATAATCTCGACTCCCTTGGCAGTCCTTCGTCTTTCCCCCTCCTTCCTGCCCTTCGGCGCTTCGAATCGGATCTATTGGTACGTACTCCCTGAACTATCTAAGTATAGTATCGACCACTCCATTGCTTTACCTTGCTGCTGCATACTCGGCACGCTAGTCTTCATATGTGCCCTCTGCCACAGATTTTCCTTGTTCTTACCTTTTTCTCTTTCCCAGCTGGGTGAATCTGCTTCTCTTGACTTCATACATATTATAGTGGCCACTTCAAGGTTCTCAACTGCACACAATTCTATCGACTAAAGCTGTGAAGGATGCCCACTAGGGTAGGCGAGTTGATCTAGCCACCGCATTATCTATCTATCATCCTTGCGTCTGCTTGTCATAGTCACTAGTGGCCATTCAACGACCCTGGTCACCCGTGATCTAAATATATATCCGATCTATCTCCCCACTAAACCAGACTAACTCGCTGCATTGTGGTGCACTTGGACTATCACTGGCTCCGTCGCGGGACAATATCCCCTGGCTCACCGACTGAGAAAGCTCCTAGCACGCTTTTATCCTTTCGTGGCACAAACCGGGTCTCTCGGCCTGCCGGTCCCATCACCATCCCTGCCTCTGCGTGGTTAACTTGCAGTGGTTGGTTTCTTGGCCATTAGTATATATCCGCTGCTACCTGAGCGCACCGCGAGAGTTGTCCGGTCTACTAGTCAGCAACCCGTGGGCTGTACCTCTGTCTGTGACCTTGTCTACCATCGCACCGACCCGGTTGTCAGGTGAGGGAACGACCAGGCCCCAGGAGATCTAAAGAGGTATCCTAAGCCCTCGGATAGCTGGAGCCATGTCTATCAAACAGGTATGCACCGTGATGTTCGGAATGTGGCTGCAGATGCTCACCAAGACGATCAGGAAATCGAGACGTGGGTGCAAGCCCTCGAACATTATGACCGTCAAGAATACGACGAAGCCCTCCGGGTCTTTGACCAGATTGCCGACACGTCTAAGATATTCTTCAACTGTGGCGTGATCTATGCAACACTAGGGGAGCATGAGAGGGCGGTATGTGCCGAAGTCTCATGTGTACGACACGGTACTGACAACAACTGTAGGTCGAGTGTTACCAGCGGGCCGTCAGTCTAGACCAATACCTCGCCATTGCGTACTTTCAAGAAGGTGTCTCCAACTTTCTTCTGGGCGACTTCGAGGAGGCATTGGCCAACTTCAATGATACTCTACTCTACCTCCGAGGCAACACATCCATTGACTACGAGCAACTGGGTTTGAAGTTCCGTCTATACTCATGTGAAGTTCTGTTTAACCGTGGTCTGTGCTACATATATCTGCAGCAACTGGGGCCCGGGATTCAGGACTTGGAGTATGCGGCGAAGGAGCAGGTCACGCCAGACCATGGTGTCATCGACGATGCCATCCGAGAACGGGCAGAGGTATGTCTAGATCCAAGATCGGTTATCTATCTGTATTGACTCCATAGGGTTACACGGTGTTTTCCATCCCCGTAGGGGTTCTTTATCGACCAAATGAGGCCAAGGTCAAGAACCTCAAAACAAAGGACTACCTCGGCAAGGCACGGTTGATCGCTGCATCGGATCGTAGTGGTGTTCCGCTCCAGCCAGGTGACATTGTCAGAACTCAGCCTGGACTAGACAATCGAGCTCCCCCCGAAAGTCTCTACGCAGCCAGCAAACTAGTACAACGAAACATCACGAGAAGTCGTCAGCACTCAGAGCCACCCCTGAACCGCAACCTATTTCCCCCAACACCGCCGCCAGATGCCGACAAAATTAGCGTCGGCAGCCCCCCTAGTAGTTCTGGGATGAGCGCTCGACCGGGCTCCATCCGCGCGGCTCGTCCGCCTCGCCTCGATCTGGACCGACCGGGCGCCCACCCTCCCGGATGCAGAGTTGATACAACACCGGAGAAGCCACGAATCGGGACGACGCGCACAGCATCGGAGCCGCGGGGGCCACCCCAGCTACACCCCCGCTCGTCTCAAGGCGAATCTACAGTGTACCGGGAAATGGGGCATCGACGGGGAGCAAGTGACACAGGCTTCCCGGCCTCATCGAAAAAGATGTATGGAGAAGAAGTGTACAGCGGGTACTCTCGTCCGACCGTGGTCGTCAATGGAGGTCGGAGGGGCATGCCCCGTCAGCGGGAGCGGTACATTGATGAAGAAGAAGAGTATTCTAGCGAAGCAGAGGAAGGCGGGGCAGACGGAGACTTCGAAATTATCGAATCACGACGCCGAACACGATCACCAAACCGAGGGTCAAGACGAGCCAACTCTCGCCGGCCAGAGGTACGCAGATTCCGGGTGAAGGTACATGCCGTGGAGGACACAAGGTACATCATTATCGGACCGACGATCGGCTTTAACGAGTTCGAAATGAAGATCCGGGATAAGTTTGGCTTCCGTGGTCTGTTGAAGATCCGGATGCAGGACGAAGGGGATATGATCACGATGGTGGATCAAGAAGATCTGGATCTTCTGTTTAGTTCTGCTCGTGAAGCTGCAATAAGGGAAGGGGGTGAAATGGGGAAGATGGAGGTATGTCTTTGTCCTTCTGAGTTCGCATACCGAGACTGACCATAGCAGATATGGGTTGAAGAACGATCTATGATTTGATGACCTGGTGTTGGCGTTGGCTGGTCGCATTGGACTGCATGGCATGTTATACCCTTCGATGACGCTTGTACATACACGATTATGATAATGCATTTTTATACAAACCCTTATGACTGGTAGCTATATTTGTCTAAAATGGGCGACAATAAGTATGGAGTACACACTGAGAAGATGGCAAGTAGCATGATCTCAAGTGAGCCAATAAGTTCATTACCTTCAATTACTGCAAGCAGCTTAAAACAACAGCTAGAGGACACCCACCAGTGTAGAAGCATGTAAGCACTAGAATTCCACTAGGAAACCCCCATATTGCTGTCCAGATACGCGATAGAAATGTAGAGGATATTTTATCTCATTAGTCATAACTATCCAACACCACCTGGGTAGGGTACGGGTATTTATCGCCTCGCATGAAGTCTCTCTTAGTTCTGATACGAGGAGAGCTAGGGTCTCGAGAGTAGGAGCAGCTGGGAAACTTGAATCTATAGCTGAGATCCGACTCGTGACAAGTCGATGTCATCGCTGTTTCTCGCCACCTCAAAATTGTGCACTGGCTTCTTTCTTTGGCATCGGATGTGCTAGTCCGGGTCCAAATGACTTATACATAATTGCTTGTCGCACAATGTTCGGCCTATGTTCCCATGCCCAGCTATTTGTCAATTAAAACCTCCCTCACCGGCGTGCCGCTAAGCGCGAAAGCAATTCTCAGCTACGAATAATGAAGGGAAAATGCCATTCTCCCTATATATCCAACCATGAAACAGCCACTGTATACAGCCGTAAGTGGCGTCCTAGGACTCAACATAGAAGTCATGGCAACTTTCATAAGTTTGCTCGTTCCCGCTGGCATACCAATACCACTGTATCACGCAATTGCCGGCCTGGCTACACGTTGAACCGAGAGAGTCCGGAATGGTCACGTTGTAGTCAACTATCCCGATAGACACAGGGCGAACAGGTTAGAAGGAATTTGGTATGTGAGGGCAGATCAGTACGTACTATCGTCACGAGGTGGGCCCGAGAGATGGTCTGGCCAGTTATCCCATGAGCGAAGCGGCTCGCCGATGATCTCGTTAGTGGCCGTGTTGACGATCGATACGTTCTCCCTTGAGTATAAGCTATTGAACTTCAGGAGCTGGGAGAGGATGGGAGCTTACAGCGTAACCGGGATGGTGACCGGCGATCAAGTTGATGTGGAAGTAGAGAACTTCGCCAGCCTTGAGAACTTGGACATTATCGGTATTGTCTTCGAACTGATACCCTCTGCAAAGGAAGGCATTGCACTTGTAGTCGGCGTCGACTTCCTGCACAGCGTTCTCTATAGGGCCGGCGATGTCTGATACTGCCTTGTCACTATTGCCTTCTTGTAGATGATCTGGAATATACTAACCACTCTCGAGAACGTCCACGACAGCTGAACCACACGCAGCTTCATGAGCTGGACCGGTCTATTGAATATATATTAGCATGTCTAATGAAACCAAGGTGGCGGAATTACGCACTTTGCGAGGAGGGGGATCCTCCACAACGGCGTGCCCGCAGACGCCTGATATAAGAGCGAGCAGAGCAAGTTTAGATACGGGGAAAATCATCTGTAGGTCAGCTCTGAATACTGTACCAAATCGATATGACAGTATTTTGTCTTTATGAGAGAAGTTGTATTATACACCTTCTGGTCTCCATACTTATACGGCTCGCATTTACTACGGTGGTGCGGAGATACTAATTGTAATACTAAGACTGGTGAACATTATTTCGTGGATGAAATGCATAGTTACATTTCTTCTACAAAATAATGTTTACCCGCGAATCACATCACGTACGGTATATACTACTCGTCCTCGTAGCGGTTTGAGAATTCATTAGCTCTTGAGGACATGAAGTCGAAGAAAACAGGTGATCATGGATTTCATTCCCATAGATTGAGGGCATGCTTCTAACCCGAGACACAATCAGTGACCAATTTAATCTCGGCTTCCATAAAGTGGTAACACTAATTTTCTTGGCTCGTTAGATTACTTCGACCTTCTCCATTGCAATGTCTAGCAGTTTGTTATTGCAGGAATTGCATGAAACTCCACGGAACTGCTTTTTTGCTCCAACGACGTCGTCCTACCCACCCCGGAGCACGGCCCGCGCCGGCAACCATAGTATGATATGTGTGGTACAGGTGCTGATCTTCTATTCCCATCTAGTATTTAATATATAGCTTTCAATTTCAATTGCTTTTCATCGTTCTCAAGTTGCGCTCCGTGGTGAATCCGGAAGTTGGACTCCAAGTGCCGTGATCGTCATTCCTGGCTTCCCGTCATTGGAGGGGAAATATGGTATAGATTGCTTGGCTCAAGGGAGCACTTTCACACTTTGTGTATGGAGGCAGACTCATGGAGGGCATTTGGCCTTTTATGAAATATGCAAAAGAACGTCAAATTATTGTCCAAGTTCGCATATAAAAGGTATGTGATCTTGCAGTCGATGAGAGCATTTTCTTCTAACAATTCACTATTCCCAAGAGCTAGAGATAGCTTCATTTGACTTTGATTCCTTGCTTAACTCTCGTCACCGGTGAGCTTCTCATTTTCTAAAGGTCAAGATGCAAGTTACTGCCCTCTTGACGCTGGCAACCATTGCCATTGCCTCCCCTACGAAGGTCCTGAACAGCCGCAACGAGCTGGCACGTCGCCAGGCTACAGAGGGCTGCTCCATCGGGTACTGCACGCAGAACGGCGGCACCACCGGTGGTGCTGCTGGTGACACTGTCACGGTCACCGACCTCGCTAGCTTGACTGAGGCCGCCGAAAGCGAGACTCCGTTGACAATTATCGTCTCTGGTAACATCGAAGGCAGTGCCAAGATCCGTGTTGCTTCGGACAAAACCATCTACGGAGAGTCTGGCAGTTGTGCGTATTCTCCTTGAACTTCGTTCAGCGCGAGTTTCTACTAACAATTCTTACAGCTATAACCGGCGTCGGATTCTACATCCGCCAGGTCAGCAATGTCATCATGCGTAACCTCAAAATCGGCCAGGTTCTTGCCGATAATGGCGACGCCATCGGCATTGACGAGTCTACCAACGTGTGGGTCGACCACTGCGATCTCTCGGGAGATCTCAGCGCCGGCAAGGACGACTTGGATGGCCTTTTGGACATCACTCACGCTGCTGAATGGGTTACCGTTTCCAACACCTACCTTCACGACCACGTAAGTCTTGGTTCATACCAGGCGCTAGTTATCTATTAACGGTTTGTTCAGTGGAAAGCCTCCCTGGTTGGGCATTCAGACAGCAACGCGGACGAGGACACCGGTCATCTCCATATCACGCATGCCAACAACTACTGGTATAACGTCAACAGTCGGGCCCCGTCCATCCGCTTTGGCACGGTCCACATTATCAACAACTACTGGGACAGCCTGCTCGGAACTGGCGTCAACTGCCGCATGGATGCCCAAGTCTTGATCCAGAGCTCCGCATTCTCGAACTGCCCCGACGAAGCCATTTTCTTCGCTGACTCTGACTACACTGGCTACGCCGTTGTTGATGATGTTGACTTGGGTGGATCTACCAACTCCGTTCCCGAAGGCACGCTGACTGCTTCGTCTCTGCCATACGACGCCATTGAAGCGCTTGGATCTGCCGAGGTCGCCGCCACAATCCCGGAGACTGCAGGCCAGAAGTTGTAACTTCCCATCCTGTCTTCTGCCCTATGAAAGCCTTCACAGCCTGAGTAACCGGATCTTTGGTTTTCTCTTCGCGAAGCGCTAGTAGTGCTTCTTTGTATTGAATCGAATTATATTGCATTATATGCTGTGAGCTCGACTATGCATAGTAGTTAAAATAACAATTCGCTATGTGCTGTGACTTTGGTACAAGTGCCCTGGTACTACTCACATGGATGGTTAATACTTTCGATGGTACTGTTTATCACAACCCTAAGCTGCTGAAACTTGCATTATGAATGTTTCGAAGGGCAACATAGTTAGATGAACTTCATGTACCCCGAGTATGACCTCGCTTAGCAAAGATACCGGGCTGTATACTCAGTCATCTTTCGGGTATACCTGCAAGGAGTCAATCGCTAGATTAGTATCCGTACTTGCAGCTAAAAATCTCCCGCGGCTTGTGTTTTATACCGAGCAAATGAAATATAACTATGTTTATATTGAATATATATTTATATATACCTGGTCTATGCTTTTATAGTGTCTGATTTCGAGATATTTATTTCTGAAGAAAGTGGATAAATATCGAGAAGATGTCCTGAAACGAAGATTTACTTAAAAAATGAAAGGTGTACGGTGTTCTCACTATGGAACGCGTAGTATCACGTTTTGGTTATATGCAAGTATAAATAAATGAGGACACGGTTGTAGGCATCGCGATAGACCCGACCAGCAAGTCAGTCTCAAATTATCTGCCATTGATTTTCTATTATGCAAACAATGCTATACTAATAGCCAACTACTCCGCTGAGTTTATGAGCTCCGTGATCCTTATTCCTTTGGCGTTCCGTCAAGCATTGTCCTTGGTTCAATCTTTCAAGCCCTATAACCTTCACACTTGGCCATAAGACAGAAAACTAATCGTGAGATATCAAATCCATCAAGGACTCTTTAAAATTCAGGTCTTGCATCTGAATATAATCCGACTAATAGTTATCTTCCGCCACGAGCTCCTCAACGTGGTTTTGGGCCTCGCGCCATGCCTTCTTCTTGTCAATGTAGTCTAGGCCTTTTGTTTCTATTACTCTATCAAGAAACACCCCCGCAAACCCGGATATAAGCTCCTTAGCTTCCGCATGGGTATCGGGTTTTCCTGCATCCGGTTGTTAATCCATAATGCCTTTCACCACTAATAGCGTAGGATTCCACAGTACCATTCGCAGCGCAATGCTTTTCATATGCTTTCATCGCCTCGTATGATGCAGCAGCGCCGAGGAGTTCATGAGAGAGTTCGGCTTTATGGGGTGATTGAGTGACTTGGTTGTAGGCATCTGCCTGGTCCGAGTCATCTAACGCGGTCAGCGCCTGCGATGGAAAAAAGTAAATGTGAAAAGAAGAAGGGATATATGATACCGCTAAACCAGCCCATGACTTGTTGTTGTTCAGAGAAGCTGCTTGTTGTTGTTGTTGCTATCAAACGAGGTGATGGAATGACCTTAGGACGTATAGTTAGGGCTGGGATACTCCGTAGTAATGGTTCTTTATAGTTGCCATTGCCCCACGTACGTTCCAAAATCAAGGCTTCAGTATTATATGACATCATCTCTTGATAAGAGGTTCAATGTGGCAAAATTGATATGACGCTTTAAAGACCTGTCCTGTTGTCCCTGCAGTCAGTGATGCTGATATCATTTTTGCTTTTTCGGGTATCTTGTTGTGACGATTAGCGGGGCTAACGGGGCGCCAGAAACCGGACGGCTCTTATAAGTTCCAAGTTCGCTCCAGGATGGACCGCGCGTCTGCCTGTTGCGGTATGGCTGTTACTGGTTTCGGGATAGCGTTGTCACTACCTGCAGGTAGGAGGTTTCCATGCTCATGCTGTGATATTTAGGCAATGGGTGGGAATATAACCGATACACGATCAGCAACAGAAGCTGGATATTAATTACTGCACGTCAACCAGATGTAGATAGCAGGGGGGATGTAGATGGGAGGTACGAAAGTAGATGATGGCTGAAAGACCAATACACCAGAGCACGATTATTTTTGTTATCGATAGCCAAAGAGTCAAGATCACATGGTATGGAACTTTATATACACAATTTACCTTTGTTCCAAATTGTGCTACCGTAAAAAACCTATGCTAAGCTAAAATAACCTTTGGCTGAACCATATCACTTTTCTTGGCACAATCCTTGGATACAAGATCAATGGGATCTACGGGCGAGCTGCGGAGATGTATATCCCGAATCAAATCACCCTTTTTCACTTGCAATGTCTCTTTAGATAACTGGACAAGTACGTTAACCAGCCCTCATGCCACGTATAGTGCCAATTTTTAGTAGATTGGGATATATTCTCTGACTAGCTGACAGAGACGCGTGGGACCCTTTGACAGTGTGGTTTTCTTTTCTGGGATGTGTAGTTGCGGCAATCGAAACGGGGTCGATGAGGTCAAACGATGTAGCCCTACCGTGGATGGATACACAGCATATACTACGATTCCACGCTGTCATAAGGGTAATGACACTTTGCGGTCTGATGGTTTCATTAACATGAAGAAGTCGAAAGCGAAGTCATATTACGGACATAAATTTCATCCCTTATCTGCTCGCCTATGTTAGCACAGGCAATATCTCCATGCGCGGACCGTCCAGTATTGACGAGATAATTGCTGAGGGTGAAAAATTGTCAGAACAGGAGAACGTCGAACTTCCCACCGCCCAAAAAGAACCCTGGAAATGGGGCACGGCTTTCAAGGCATACAAAGAAACGCAGTTGCCCCCTACGGCGGCCGTCCCAGGACAGCCATCGGTGGTGACTGTCTCGTTATCACCACCTATTCTAATGCAGAGCGGAAAAAAGCAAGTTTCACCACGAAAGATCCGCTTACTGCAAATATTATCAGAAAGATTAAAGAAGGATTGGTGCTTCAACTCGCATAATCGTTCTCAAGAATAATAGCGAGATATCCTACTATCTTTTCGGGGTTATCTGATGCTCTGACTCCACCATAACTTGTGTCTGGTACAGGCCGGATCTGTTTATCGAACCTGTACAATAAGATTATAAAAAAATAATAAGAAATTAGAACTTTGAGATCCACCTAATTATGCCACTTCTATCTGTTACGGCGGACTAAATGGAGGTTCTGAACAATAGCGACTTTTCAGCGAAACCTCAGCGTTTTACATTTAAGCCACGGAGTTTTTTTAGTAGCGCTTATCAGATATAATCTTATAACTATTCAGTGTATCCTACAGTAAATCAATCTCTTTTTTTTTACATCAAGGGTTTTGTATAGAACTAGCCGTAAGAAGAATATATAGAGGGGATTACAGCACCTCAAAGTAATAGTAGTAGTAGTGATAGTAGTAGTAGCGTATTCTAGGTTTAGGGATGCCGGTGCCTAAACTTAGCGGTAGTGAACCCTGAGTTTCAGGGACCACAGTACCTAAAGAAGAAAGTTTCAAACAAATGGCAAAGTCCTGTTGGGTCAGAATCATAAACTTAAGTGGTAACTTATTCTATATCTAAATCCTGACCTAAACTCACTTGAGATGCGAGATAATATATTAATTTAATCTCTAATAATATAATAATTGTAAGGTAATCCTCGTTCATTCTATTTTGACTATTTATATTTCTTCTATTATTATTTATAATATGCTACCTTGATATGAATACCTATAGTATATAAGATATAGACTAAGATTAGTAGTTATTCTAGATAATTACGGGAGCTTTTATATTATTTATTGTTAGGGTCTACAAGGTCATGGCTTATAAAGATGAAAGGATACGCGATATGATTGTACAGTCTCTGGTCGAGACCTGAAGGGATACTAAACGGGCCAGAGCGGATGTATAAATATTTGCTGAGCATCGTTCTTATCCGCGGTGCTCAGTCCTCCTGAAACCTCTTAAGGCACCCGCACCTTCAACCAAGATGCCGAGAGTACTTTTCGATAATTAAGTGGGGATCAATCCATTTGTAATATCCTCCACGCCGATCCACACTTCAGCTTCGCACATATTGGGCTCTAGGATACGAGGTGAGTTTACCCAGCTGAACGGATCCACGGAAAAAGGAATATATATATATATATATATGGAACGATGATAATAATGTGCCTAATTGCCAGAAGCTGGAACCGAGATAAATTTTATCAACCGGGAATTTGTACTATAGCTGAACTTTAGGGTTCTCAAGGTCTAGATGTATCCATGTCAATGCGACTCCACTGATCGGCGTCTCCATGCGGCGCGAATGTCGTAGAAAAGTCCGCTTTCAATATCTTCAGCCCGTATGCAAAGCAAAGGATGAAGGATTCACGCAGATCTATACCTATATATACTCTTTATGTTTTGTTTGTTTCTTCGGGGATCCAACAGGGTAGGACTGGTGGAGCTATGAGGAAACATTACAAATTAACAGTAGGAGAGTTGCTATGGATGATTTATGTATCGTCTTACTCCTCAGGGTAAATAATACTGTGGTGAACTGCGGAGATAAATGGCACTTTGCGAGGCAGGAGTTGTCAGTTATGTGAGCCCTAGGCTTTAACCAGCGTTCCTACTTAAAAAAAAATTCATGAAGCAGTTATCCCTCTCATACATCAATACTCCGGCTTTGCAAGGTCGTCAAGTCTACTAATTTATTGTAAATTAATGAGATTGGAAGCAAGGATGCTCATGCAGATAAGTTACGCAACTATTATTATTATTGGTGGGAGTTAACAGAAAAGACCGAAACGCAAAAAGCCCTCAATACAGAACTGAATACGTCCACATTCACTGCACACTCCATCATACGAATCGAATCTCTAGTAATGTACAGATTTTCCACGGGCAGAAACTGCCTATAACAGTAGGCGGTTGGTAAATGGTAGGCTATATCTGATTAGGGGGTTGCAAGATCTGGGCCGAATTGCTCCCACTGGGAATAGGGTGCAATATCTCTTCCCTAAATAGACCAATTAGCTCGTTACGCGGATGGATTCCTCAGGTAATATCGTCGCAGTGGCATACTTACTAGTAGGCTGGCTTTAGCTCCATGTCAAGGAAGAATTCCTCTTGGATGCTACCGTCCCCTGCGGCACGCTGCAGTCCATCATCACCAAGCGTGCGGAAGAAATAACCGGACTCCTCCCCAACGATCTGGTATGTACCGTAACTGGTGTTTCTGACAGAGTAGGCTTCTTGAGGTTGGTCACTAGTAACACAAGGAGAGCCTGCCTGATTCCCACAACTGATGTTGTAGCGTAGACTGCTCGTAATGAAAAACAGATCGGGATAGGCCTCCATTGCATACTTGTCACCATCGTACTTATGCGTAAAGAACCATCGCTGAACCGATTTGTCGATCACGTCCGGGACCACGTCAGAGGCCACATTCGAGACCACGTCCGGGACCGCGTCCGAGAGAGGATTTCCCAGCCAGTTGTGGATTTCAGCCAGCGGCCTGGGGATATCAAATTTCAGAGGGGCGTTAACGTCACCCGTGTCGGTCAGAGCCCTAGCACTGACCCCACCAGCAGGTCTGATCGTATAAGTTCCCGCTTCGAGACATGAGGTAGACTGGAAAAGGGCTGTCAGAGCACCGAGAGCAAGGAGGCTCTTCATATTGATGTAACGATGATTTGATGGTGGAAGGGAGGGTGTATAAGGTAGTGAATGAGAACTTGGAGTTGTTCAAGGTATTTGAGTAATTTAGAGCGAGTAAGTATGATTGCCAGAAATCCTCCAATTTATACATTTTTCTATGTTTAATTAACTGACTGTGCTCGAAGCGCTAACGATTAGAGTTCGATAGATCGTGTTGATCCCTATGGGACGGTTCGCTAACACAGCACGTAGTCCTCTATTTTATTCATAACTATATACTAATAACGAAATTAGGCCCCCTAAGGAGGCAACGATATTCGAAATAGTGTTAACACTTTTTACTCTATGATGAAGTACCTCTGTAAAACCGAGATTTTATTGACAGCTGGCCCCGCTGCTATAAGCAGATAGTCACTGAGCCTAGTACGACGAGTAATTATCTCGGGCTTTCGGGCAAGGTCGAACGAACAGGCGTATTGAACAAACCACTGCCCATTCTCTTGAAGGCACTGGCTGGTCTGGTAGCTGACCACTGGGTTGGGCGACTTCGTTTCAATGCCTATATTGACGAGACCTTGAGGCACTATAATGCCTCAGACTCGACATTCAAACACCCCGGTCCAGATGATGATCGGCTCTTCGACGCTTCCTATGATCACGATCCATTCTACTCATCATGTTCGAACTGTGACCCTGAAGAATTAGTCATAAGGAAATCTCGGGTATCAGATTCGCCAGTCGTTCATTATGGAATCATCGCCTCGGGGAATCAGGTCATGAAACATGGCCAGACACGCAACCGCATCGCGAAGGAGTTGGGTGATGTCCTGTGCTTTGAGATGGAGGCAGCTGGTATCATGGACTCTTTCCCTTGCATTGTGATTCGGGGCATCTGCGACTATTGCGACTCACATAAGAACAAGCAATGGCAAGGATATGCTGCGCTATGCGCAGCAGCCTATACCAAGGAATTACTGTCGCATGTTCCGATCATGGAAATTTCCAAACATGATCGACATGGCCAACATCCACGAATACAGATTCTGTCTTTGTACCAGAAGATTTACTATGTGTATGAACATATGCCTGGACTCTTGCTACCCCCGCTTATGCTGATGTGTACTTCACTCATGGTACATACTTACCTATTTTCAACTTCGAATACTGATGCCATCGTGAGTATTACTCTGATCATCTTGTACGGGCAGGCCTATTGGGCGATTTGGAAACACTCAATTGCACGATGGAAAGCCTATCTCTGGCTATTTTCAGTACTGGCTCTCTGGTATGTCTATAGCTGGATTGTATCTGCTCCTCTGGGTGTTGCATTCTATGTGGCTCAATGCTTCCCTCTTATCCCGTTCTTGCCCCAACTGATTACCGAGGGGATTTATTGATATCAAGAGGGTTTATCTTGTACTTTGGCAAACTTGTATAACGGCTTCATGGAAACAGGGAATGAAGCTTAGGTGGTCATAATTAAGACGTACTACCGGATTTCTGTTGAAATAAGTGATTGCATGAAGATCACATAGATGTGCACCTTTGGTCGAATTGGACAACTTCAATAATCTTAATGACACCCATCAGGAGGTCTACGGATATATCCTTTGTCCCGGCTGGGAGAGTGGTAGGGATTTTGCTTCTGTTAACTCGAATATATACGCTGTGCGGGATTGATTGTGACATGGAGAGTCGACCTGAACGGCGATGTGAGATACATAGTCCTGCACTCCCTCTTTGCACTTTACCCTTTGGCATGGAAGTATCACTAGTACTAGGGGTCTATCTGGACACTCCTTGGACAATCAACCCGTCTTGGGCGGCGAATAATGTGAGACTTAAGATTACTGACATAGGACTCACCATTGACGGGGAAATTGAGGGACGGTATTCCGGAGATGTGGCGGATCCTTCTATAGAAAATATATAGATCACAAGATTTTCTATATTTAGTTTAGTTTTTGATCTATGGATATCCGTTAGAAAACCATGGATCTAAGATCGAAATCTATACCCAATCTGTGGGTTGAAGCTGTAAACCCATGGGTTTGGTGAGGTCTATTTGCAAGCGTATACCGTTATTTATATTAGGAAACGTTAGCTCCGTACGTATGCATTGATAGCTTTCATGATAGTCAATTTGATGACTATATGCTTTTGGATAGCTGTGATGTTGCCCGTTGCCTGATCGGTACGAAACGTCGTCAAAAGGGAGGAAATCGAATGCCTCTTCGGCTTGCTGTAAGAGGCAAGGATTTGAGAATCTTTGACTAATTTGATGTTGAAATTGGAAGTAGACAAGGTAGTATATCCACTACCCCGGATTAAGGGTGTCCGTTTTGTCCATAAGCTCCGAGGGCAAATGGCACAACGAGAATCTGCGCCCTTATTCTCATGAATGCATTTGCTTTAATCGAGTTCCGAAGATAGTCGATAGTTTTGTGAGGATTTCATCGGCTAGCTTTTGCAAGACCCACGCTTTATATGTGCAGTATCATCCCCGGATCTATCGATGGCCGTCTTAAATACAGTCGGAGACAGACAGGTAATTTGAAAATTCGTGTCAAATAAGAGTAAAACTCCAGTGGGGAACCGTTGCAATTAAGATTGTGCCCTTGATCTCATTCGCCTACTAAGATTACTAGCCATTACTGCCTGAGCGTGCTCCGAGAGATCTATTTCCATGCAAATGATAAATGATATGTGAATTGGAACTATGAAGTTGTAAATATATATACTCAAAAAGTAGTCACGTAATTTTTGAACCCGGAGAGCTTCAGAGTCCCATTGGAACTTTGCGTCTTTTTCTACTCGAGTCCGAACTACCTACATTGCATGGTTTGGGTAGATGTTTCGAAAACTTTGCCGCCGGAGAATATCCCGATCAATGTAGTAGCTAAAACTTAGAAACTCCTCATATGAGCACTGTATCGATAAATGCCGTTACTTTTACAGAATCCCTGTAGACAGGTGCGAGAAAGGATGATTTGTGGGAGAATTTCCAGCCTGGTCTATTTCGCACCCGCGGAGACCTGATTTGCATACTTCGACCATGATACTTTCTTAAGGCCCTGTAACATCTGCTTTAGGCTTCCTCCGTTGACGTAGTGGAAAGAGTACTGCACTGTTGACAGTTGTCTTATAAGTTCAAGGAAGAGGTGTATAAAACGCCCATCAGTTTGCGGGTCACGCAAAGCTGTCTCCAGCCACAGCCACACTTGTCCGCTCATCCCTCCGACTAGCCGTATCGTGCACCTCCTGTGCCAGAATTCCCGGCTCATATTGCGTCCCTGTGGACACGCAAGGCTCACCTATAGGTGTAGCAGATTTGCGAGAGCTGCCATCAAGGTCCAAAAGATAAGTACAATTTTGCAAAGCCCGGACAAGGATTTGGTAGCTGTAAAACGAAAGACCTGCCTTTTGCACCTACGTTTGCCATTATGTTTCCAGTTAGTAACTTGTTAATTAACTATCTCTCGAATTACTTATTAAGTATAGCTATTTAATCTAATATTAAGTGTCTGCTACTCTGTACTATATTCTATATAAGCTAGTACTGTTTATAGCTTGAATAGCCCAACAGCTAGAAATACTTAGAATTTATCTGTGGAACTATAGAGATATAAATACTTTCCTAATTTACCATGGTAAGTGCGGAGTCGAGAAGGATATTACTGTAAATTAGGCCATTTTGACACTCGACGAGCCATACCGCATCTGATAATAAACGCTGGACTGAATTGGTTTTTCTCCAGAGGCATCGTGCCCCGCATCATCTGATTTTTTCATTCATTTTGCAGTCTTGGAGATCACCTCTTTCCTCTCCTCCTCTATCTGGAGCTGCACGAATGTTTCAATTCAAATCACAATCGCTCAGGTGAAGACCTATTACCAGAACAATAGTGGGAAGGAAAGACATCAATGCGACTTGAAACATGATCAATTTATCTTGCGTTCATCCAATCTCCACTTCTTCTTCATCGCATCGGCCGGTACATCGTTTGCTATGTCTTGAACAATTTCCTCCAGAGGCAACCCTTTGATATCGTAATCCACCCCATCAAGCCTTAAAGCATCAACTTGGTGACATCTGCTGCCCTTCTTGGAGGTGGATTTAGCATTGCTATTCTTGTCCATGTTCAAGTCCTAGCTGACGAATCCTTGGTTAGCTGATTACCAAAAATTTGGGGGGTGGGAGGTATGGCCACCTTTTGTTTTTTAGTTTGAGAATATAAGAGGATTCAGTTCTGTTTAGAACGAGGGACAGATTGAGGCAAACTTATTTATATGAGCTTCGACTCCCGTGACTTCTACTAGTATAGTCAGATGAGTTGTTGCTTACTTCCCCTTTAGCCCATACACTTGGCTTGATTTACCCCAAATTTATATATTTCTGACTGAGCGCACCTAGCATAAAGCGCAAATTAACGGAAGTTAAAGCCGTGGATAAATCCGTAATTATTGCGGAGAGTCCAATGAACCACTACATCACAATAGCATTGGCTCCCAAGGTCTATTCTGCCTTTGATCCATCTGGCCAGGTACGATCTTTCTTATATTACGAGCCCCGAAGAGGTCAATTTAGGACCTCAATATACTATCAAGGAAGTAGACAAGCTTCTTCTCTATGACAAGTACGCCGTCCAGGAAGCCCTGCTTCTTACAGAAACTGTAGATTCTCAATGCTCCACGGACCTTGAAACGTAGCTGTAGCTATAATTATGATGAATTTATCTGAGTTAGAAAAAGCATCTTGATCCTGGAAATGGTCAGATAACAACTCCGCCAAGTTATGATACACATTCCTTCAATCATCTGGGAGCTTAGCCGTAAAAGACGTCGTTGGTTATCCCTATGAGAAAGAAAGAGAGGCAAAAAAATGAGAAAGCAAAAAAAGGAAAAAGATATAGAAAATAAAATATCGAGCTAGAGTACAAAAACTGATGCTATGGGATTATGAATCTAAATAGTTGAAGTGTAATAAAGACTTTTGCTTCCTGCGACATCGAATAACTCAGAGAAACTAGGGCTACTGCAGAGGGCTTCAACACCTAACACCGAAATCACGGGACCTGATAACAACCGGCCAGCTATCTACATACAACAACATCTCCAACTCCGACTCCATAATCATCCAGCTTAGACCACAAAAGAACACCCACCTTACGAAACCCCCGACCTAAAAAAAAAAAGAAAAGAAAAAACAAAAGAAGGACAAGAGAGAGAGAAAGGGAAAGAGAAAAATGACCGACCTAACACCAACCCTCAACGCCATCCTCCTAGAACGCCAATCCCCGCCTATTCCAATCAAAACTTACAATAAAGCCTCACCTGCTGATGAATTCCTTAAAGAAGCTTACCGGATTGTATGTACAGTTCCTCTCCAGATTCAATCCAATTTATTCAATTTATAATTTCCAATCAATCTCAAATGCAATTCCCAAACCAACCCAAGAACCCAACTAACAAGTTCCACAACACAACAGAACAAACACATAACCTCCCTAACAACCTACCTCCAAAAAATCCGTCCCCAATACCTCTCCCTAACCAAACACCCACGCCACAAGCCCACATCCCCCAAACCCCGATCCTCAAAGCATGGAGAAGAAGAAGAAGCAGCATCGTCCCCACTAAGCGACTCCGACCGCGACCAAATCGACACTTCCACCTCCCTGGTCCTCCACGATCTAAGTAACTCCATCTCAACACTATCCAGCGCCGAGACGCTCCGCCATGAGACGGCGACGAGTATCCTGCGGAAGAAATACGGGCGGTCGGCCGCGGGGCGGATGCTTGCGAAATGGGCTTCGGGGTCTGGGGCGCTTGGTGATGGGGAGAGTGAGGAGGGGAAGAGCGAGGAGCAGATGAGGGAGGAAGAGGGGGTGAGGGTTATGCAGGTTGTGAGAGGGAGTGTGGTTTGGTTTTTGCGGAGGGGATTGGAGGATGTGGTTTCTTTGCAGAGGGGGTTGGTGGAGAGGAGGATTGAGAGGGTTAGTGAGAGGGAGAGGAGTGTGCTTTTTAAGGGCGGGCCTGGGGGGTCGAGTGCTCGTGGTACTTCTGGTGGGGGTACTGGTGGTGTTGGTGGTTCTGGGGGTGGTTTTGCGGTGGATGATACGGTGGGCTTGAAGGGCGCTGGGATGGATGAGAGTGAGGTCAGGGCTATTGAGGAGGAGTTGTCGGCGGAGCAGTTGCAGCTGTTTGAGGCGGAGAATGATGCCATGGTTCGGTATTATGAGGATACCTTGAGTAAGGTCCAGTATGTCTCTCCTCTACCTTTTCTGGTCTTGTGTTTAAAGGTGTTGTTTGTGGAGGTGGAACTCGGCTAATGTTCGGCAGGAATGCGGAGAAGTCGCTTTTGGAGATCTCGTCGCTGCAGCAGACGCTGGTGTCTCATCTTTCTACGCAGGAGGAGTATATTTCTCAACTCGTCACGGATGCGGAGTCGACGCAGACGAATATCGGGCGCGGCAATAAGGAGTTGAAGAGGGCCAGTGAGCGACGGAGTGCAGCGCAGGCGGTGTTCTGGGGCACAGTTGGGCTGTGTACCTCGTTGATTGTTTGGGATCTGATCTTCTAGATTCTAATCTGAGATGTAGGAAGGAGATGGTTGCATGATGGGGTGTAATTTTCCATACTGTACTTATACTGAACTATTAATTCTCACGAGGGATGCAGATACTTGATCTATATTTAGGGGATATATAACCGCTATCTGAATGACGAACAAAGTGGAAATGGCATCAATGAAAAAAGGTACAGGGAAATGAATTTTACGATGTCTCCCGGACGACACTGTCGACTGCCTCTGCGAAGTAGTCGATGTTATGTGTGTTGAGGCCGGCCATCGAGATTCGGCCGTTCTTGGTCTGGCATGACGGTTAGCTTGATCGTTCCAAGTGGCCTGACTCCGAGACCCGACAGAAATGCCGACCGCATACCCGGCCCAATCATCGGAAGCACGGAATTGAGTACTAGCGGTGAACTTACCATATAGATGTGCCACTTCTCCCGCAACAACTTGACCTGTGCTTCAGTCAAGCCTGTGAAACTGAACATGCCGATTTGATCCGTCACATGGTTCCATGTGCCCGGTGTGCCCTTGGCCTCTAGACGCTCACGCAGGCCCTTCCGCATCTCCGCAATGCGCCCACTCATCGTCCGGAGGTCTTCCTCCCACTCCGCGAACAAGGTAGCATCATTCAGAATACGGCTGGCGATCTGTGCACCGTACGCTGGAGGATTCGAGATCTCCGACCGTTGCAGGATGGCCAGCTGACTGGCGACATTGGCGATATCGTTCTTGGCGGTGGCACCGGGGGCCGAGACGAAGTGGAACGCGCCCGCGCGCTGACCGTACAGACCGAAGTTCTTCGCAAAGGACTGCGCGACACACAGCTCGAAGCCCTGCTCGATGAAGTATCGCACCGCCCAGGCGTCGCGGTTCAGGTCGCCCGAGGCGAAACCCTGGTATGCGGTATCGAAGAAGGGGAAGTGGCGGCGCTCGCGCATGACGACGGCGAGCTGTTTCCATTGGTCTTGGGTGAGGTCGACCCCGGTGGGGTTGTGGGCGCAGGCGTGGAGGAGGATGACGGAGCCGGCGGGGGCCTCGCGGATGCCATTCAGCATGCCGTCGAAGTTGAGGCCCTTCGTCTTGGCGTCGAAGTAGGGGTAGGTGGCGAGGGAGAGGCCGACATTGGTGAAGATCTGGTTGTGGTTGGCCCAGGTTGGGTTGGAGAGGTAGATGGTGGGCTTGGGGTTCGCGGGGTGGAATTTGGCAAGGAAAAGGGCACCGAGATGCACAGCTCCTGTGCCCGAGATGGTTTGGAAAGTGGCCACCTAATTGACCTGTTAGAGACATGTGAGACAAAAGAAGGGCTGCGCGCAGCGTACTCTTTGTTCGCGGATCGCAGGGCTGTCAGAACCAAGGATCACTTTTTGGGCGGCAGAGGTAAATTCAGGGAGACCCTTGATGGGCAAGTATTCGTTGTTGATGGAGGGATCATTGCGAATCAGATCACCGGCCTGACTGGTTAGCTCAATTGGTTCTCGTCGTCCTCCTGCGCGGTCCACCACATACCTTTCTCACGACGGGGAGGATCCAAGGCTTCGCATGGTCATCACGATAGGCGCCGATAACCAGATCGACTTTCTTATCGGAGGGGTCATTGCGGAAGGCCTGCGCCAGACCAAAGAGCGGATCCTCGGGGGCAGCAGGGACCACGGAGGTCGAAAAGACGGACGGGCTGGCAGAACCCATGATTTGAGCGGAGAGTGATGCGAGACGATTGCGAGCGGTGGAGGAAGAAGAAGCTGAGGTGGACGGAGGCGACATGATGACGGGGTTTAAAAGGCCAACAAAACAATTGATCGAACACTGGTCACACCACCTGAGGTCACGGCTTGCTGCTTGCGTTCACCGGGGCGAATAAATTCCTGGTGAGACTGGAATCCCGACGGCACCACAGGAATTCGTCAGAGGCAAATTAAGGAAATAAAATAAAATCGAAAAAGTTGGGGTATTGAGGAGAACAGTTACCTAATAATGAGGGGAAATATAACTCATATAATAATAGTAATCTGGTAATAAATCTCGTATAGGGAAAGTAATCGCGTATAGTACAAAATACACCAATGCAGGATATCAGTCCGATCGAAGTAATGATACACCGAAATCCAAAGAGAGAGAGAACAGTTCACCGTTCAGTGAACCGTACGATGTTCGAGCTCCTTTAATTTATATATGGAATCCACTGAACTGGCCACAAGACTGATTATCTTCAGGACAGCCGAGGGACAATCGGATTCGAAGGTTACGTACCGACCATGACGACATTCACATGTCGGCATTCCGATCACGAGTTCTTCTCATAGGATACAAAAACAATATCAATTCTTCTCTTGAGGAAAAAGATTGACCCCGGAGAAAGGATTGCAGTTGACTTGAAAGGGATAAATTTACCTGACCGATATGTCTGTAATTACGATAACACAGCAGACGATCAAATCAAATGCGGGGAAAAATAGCATCACTGACAGCTCCTGCATTCAGCAATGGAATTATTTACTCGATCCAGAGATTGGTTTCCCCCCACTCCTCCGCACAATGGCCATTGTATTTTCTAGAAACCGTACTAACGAATTGATATACTGGAATCTGATTGTAATCTATCTAACTTCTCTAATTCCAAAATGTGAATAAAAATGGTCAATCGGCGATTGACATGAAAAAAGATATACCTCGATCTCCGGCTCTACCCCGTAATTTGTCGTCGACCAACCACCTCGGCCCTAAAACAAAAGGCTTTCCCCTTAAAAGGTCTAAAGCCCTCATCCGGCGCCAGCCGTCCCCGTGACTTTTTCTCCTCCGGTTAAATGAAACCCGAGCGACAAAAATAACGCAATGTCAGAAAATGACTCGGACTAAATCCGGTTGCATACCAACCGGGTAATTATCGTCGCAACAGCTTTCCCTTTTCCAGGACACAGCTGCCTACCCAAGCTCTTGGCCTTGCCGTTTGACTTTTTAAATTCTCCGTGGAAGGGTTATTTTTGCTCGATGTGTGTTATCTGTGTGTGTACCTTGTGGGGTATGTTTGTGGTTCACCGGTATGATACGATATAGTATGATCTGATATTGATGGGGATTATGGGTCTTGCCCGTTGCACCCACGTTATCAATGACGATGCTGGTGTTTGTGGAAATTCTCCTGGTTGACCTTCTTTTTTCCTGTCATTCTATGCCATTCGGTATACTTATTTTTACTATTACTGTCGAATGGTTCTTGTTATGTAACTATGCAATGACAATATCAGGTTCAACCATTAAATCCCTCGAGACGAGGATCTAGATCGCGGTGCCTGAGTCATCCGCCAGGCTGATCATCCTCCGTTTAGTCATATGGTTCTGGGGCGTGAGTAATGTATGGAGCCTCAGCTTTAGGGCTGTTCGGAATCTACGGTTACTGGTTAGCTGATAGGCTGGTCAAGTGATCGCAGACAATTACTAGTCGGCTTCTAGACGTCGATGCTTTACTCCAACATCGCGTGCTTCTATTCTTCTACGTAAGAGGAAGGCAAGCTTAGTTACCTGACGTAAGAGCCCAGCTTCTGGAAAAGTTTGTTAGAATTGACCATGCAATGTTGTGAGATATTAATCTCTCAAAAGCTGCCTTGACGCTCTCCAGCCCTTAAGGGTTAGTGACCTGTATGGATTTGAAGTTAAAAAAATCTCTTGATTCAGCAGTTAGTCAACTTCATATATACTTCGAGGTTGAAAGAGAATGCATCACAGCCACTCGAAACCAGCGTGAGAAATTATACTCGGGTGGAAGTATTTTTGTTTTCTTCAGAATTTGGACTGTTGCTAGGTTTAGTAACTGGACTGTCGGAGATGATGATTCTTGAAGATAATGCTACAGGGGTCATGTATTGATCATGACCTTGGAGTGCTCGTAGATAACCGTTTATGGGTAAGCATATTAGTTTGGAAAATAATCATAAGGTTAGCGGGATAGAGAACTAGAATTCCAGTTACATTTGCCTCCCTGGAACCATGTTTGGTGTCTCTCAAGGGACAATTATGAAAATAGAAATATACTGCGTAGCTTATGTTAACGACCACTGGCTGTACAGAAGCCCTACCCAGTCACATTTCCCGAATTGACCTGCAACATACCTGCTCTCCACCTCCACTCCATTGCTTCTCCTCTGATACCGAAATAACCCCCAGCGGATGGGCGGGTTTAAGTGCAGCGTCTACATTACCCTCAGTGAGACGACAAGGGGTACTAATAGCAGTATAGGTATTCGACTCTTCATCCGTCTGCGTCCTAACCCTAACTTTTCTGAAAATGGCGATCTTGTTTATCATCGCCGTTATGTTCTTCTCTCTCTCTCTCTCTCTTTTTTTTTCTTTTTTTTTTCTTTTTTTGTTTTTTTGTCTCCATCTCCTTCCGCGTTTCCTTTCAATGGGCAGTGACGCCATTGTGAAATTTCGCCCTAGATTTTCCACATAACCACGGATAACTCCCATGCTCTAGGTGAGATTCGCTAATGTTGGAGACTGACTCTACTTGCTATTCTCTCGGACTACTGCTGGGATGGTCACTGTAGTTTTTAAAGAATTTAGGAACAAATTAACAGGAAATTCATTTATAAGAGGGAAGACCTTAGAATTGACTATCAACCTACGAGGAGTTAGTTACATCAGTCCATGTAGCTTTAAAGTCTGTTTTGGAAGGTTTCAGGTTAGACATATTACAACGAGGCCAGATGTAAAGGACATAGGGAGAATGACCAGCTATATTCAGACAATGGTGCCTGCAGTCAAATTTACGTAGTCCACTTTGATCATAGTCCGTTTTGCAGTGTCCAAGTTCTATTCTGAGTAAATAACCTCTACTGAACTAATCACGGTAGTAACGTTTTCATCGTGGGGTGTGTCTGAATGCCGATGCTATCTGGGGAAAGTGGCTATTGAGGCTTTCTATGTATCAATTCGCACCACGAAACTAAAATTGGCCAAATTTTATTTCCGACGATCATTATCAGAGCTAAATAGCCTGATTTGGCTACTCCCCGACTACCCTTCGCTTGAAGAGAAGTACGTTAGTGCAGATCTGGAGTCTAGAAGCAAAAGAAACTGTAGCGATCTATTTCCCGTCTATAGTTACGCAAAAGCCCTAAATCTGGTATAATACATATCACCGCCCTCCATAGGATACCACCAGCGAGGGTTAAAGGTAAAACCCAAGGTCGAATTAGACCTCCTCAGCGACCTGGTGCAGGAGCTCCTCGCGCCACCCCCATCCCAGAGCAAATGTTGCGCCGGGTCCCAAAGCCAGCAGAGACGCAACGAAAGTCCCCGCGGCTCGAGTCCAAGAAAAACGAGCCCCGGCTAGCTTTAACTCGCGGAAACGCAGTCCAAGCCATACATACGCACTCGCCATGGAAAGTAACTCATCGTACTGCAAGAAGCGTGCAATTCCGTCACTGAAAGAAGTCACGGGGGCCAAATGATCCTGCAGACCCGGAACGAAAAGTCTCCAGAAGGAGACACCTGGTGGAGCTGTGAGTCGGCCATAAAGGAATGTGAGACCTGAGATTAGAGCGAAAGTCCCGTAAGCGTAGCGGATGTGTTGTCTTCTCTTTATTCGCTCTTGCTTTTTGTCTATCTTATCTTGGGCTGGTGAAGAGAGTGAGAGCCAGCGTTTCGCAAGCAAGAAGGGAACCTGGAGGAGAGGGATTGTCACTGGGAAGATTTGCCAAATTGCATTATACCATTGACGTGATTGAAGACTTGGTGCAAAGAAATTGGCAAAAGTGGTCGTGTAATATCCGGCCAAGGTCGACAGGACTAGGGATTCGGTGGTGACAGCGTTGATTTCTTTGCTGCCGCTGCCCGAAAGCAGAGTGGATAGAGGCGTGATCAGATACTCCAGGGTGTAATAAAATGGGGCAATCATCCATATTCCCTTCAGTTGAAATGCTGTACCTGCTGCCAAGGGGCTTTTGTATAGTTACTATGGGTCAGTTCTAGGATGTACATTGGGTTTGTGGTTTATACTTACAGAAGGGCGTTGGTCCAAGAGTGAGCGTTGCGATAGCTCTCCAATAGCCAGATTCCGTAGACGGACCCCAGGTCTGTCATAAATGAAAGCATTTGGACCCGCGAATTCGGATCAGATCCAGTGATCGAGGGCAAAAAGCAGGTGATAAAACGTCTGAACAAGTTATCGAGGAAGAGGTTATGGTAGAGGGGCTTGGTCAAACTAATGACCTCTCCATTACCTGCTGTCCAGGTTCCTTCCTTAAAGAGCGGATATAGATAGGGTCGAGTATTCAGGATCACCGGTAGTGCAGTGGCTTTTCCAACAGCGTAAACCCCAATCAATGGCAACGTCCACAGAGCTCGCTTCCAGATCGCTTCATCTCGAGGCGGATGAAAGTCGGTGAATGGCATCGTACACTGCAATGATCTTGGCGGTAGTGGTACACAGTCGAGCTTTGTTGCACCGACGATAGTCTTCGATGCTTTATCGGCTAGGTAGCTGCTGATGTATGGGAAGAGATAGAGTGCAATGCATTTATCCTTCCACGTCACCAATGCCTCAAGTCGAGTGAGGTCGTGGGCTGACTTGAAAACATCCTTCACGCGATCCTGGCGTTTCTTCTGCCAAGGCTGCAGGTAGTCGTTTAGATCTTTTACTGAGACCCTGGGCTCGCGGGAGGCTTCAATCAAGCTAGCAAGAGTATTGGCGAGAGATGCAGCACTTTCAATGGCGCTGTTTCCGCCTTGACCAAGATTTGGAGTCATCTGTCGTAAGAGGTCAGAATCTTTGCCAAACAAAGGGCTCACACAAGAAAGGCAGGGTATTACCTTATGAGCGGAATCCCCAATACAAACCCACCTATCGATGGCCCAATGCTTGTATTCAGCCTCTTCCAGTGACAGGAAAGTCCGGGTTATCGCCCTCTCGTACAGCGCAGCGAAAGGGACGGTATCGCTGATCGGCTTTTGTAGGTAGGGGGCAACATGCTCGTCAATCAAGCTCTGGTTAAACCGCGGGATCTCGGAGGCGGAGTATACTCGATCCATCTTAGTAAAAAAGAACCAGTAGACCCGACCCTCTTTACCGATGAGAGTCAGGAACGAAAAGCCCTCGCCAAAGGTTCGGTGCCCGCTTCCGGGGTCCAAACCTGGGACGGCTGTTGAGATGCCAAAGACACAGTTATACTCAGATGTCATTGCTGTACTCCAGACAATATGAGAGTTAGGTCAGTTAGTCGACAACAGACATACGCATAACAGTATGAAAAAATCTTCAAAAAGTGAGCAACATACCATTTCTTTCTCTCAAGGCCTCTCTTTCGAGACCCTTAGAGTCCATGTAGTCCCACATTTGTTGTCGAACAATACTCCGTACCCCATCAGCTCCGACTACAAAATCACCGTCGAAGACTGAATGATCTTCACAGTGAACCTTGACCTTGCCATGCAAATCCTCGACTTTGACGACCTTTTTGCCCGTAAGGACACGATCTTGGTGTTTCGCAAGATGATCGTAGAGGACCTTTAGTACGACCTGACGATCAATAAAAGCAATAGGATAACCATGCCTCTTCTGTATCAGCTGCGGAGTGTCATTCCGGACAATGAGGTTTCCCTCCCCAGTCCAGTAAAATGACTCCTGCAGGGGCTCTGTGGTGGCCAAAATATCATCAAACAGGCCCAGTTGATCCAGGATGCGAGCACCGTTGGGTACGATGCCGATGGAGGCGCCGACCTGAGGTGCGATCTCACTATGAGCCTCGAGCACCACGAAGTCAATGTTGTTCCTCAGCAGGCAGTGAGCTAAAGTCAAGCCTGCGATAGACCCACCCACAATCACCACGCGGAACTTTGGCTTAGGATTCGCCATAGTAATTGATGTGATTGTTTATAGAATAGAAGACGGATGAGTTGTGTGTTGCGCTACTAGGGAGGAGACCTCTGCCATTTAAATAACTAGGATACTCCTCTTGAATATACAATCCGACAATGCCGCGAGATGTTAGGATAAAAGTTATGTACACGCAGTGCCATGATAGTCGCCTTTTTCATTGTATAGTACGTAGTTCAAGTGACGATCATTTACCGAACCAAGCAACCGCGTCTTAGCCGAGGTGAAAATTACCAGAAATCCGAAAATTACATACAAGAAATCCGAATCATCATCAACACCTTCCGTTTTTAGCCTTCACTTCCACCCTTCTACATCCACAGTTTGCTGTTGACTCTCACCATGGACCCTCCAGTCCCACACTATCCAATATCCGATCGGAAGCGACGGCACCAGAAGCCCCGAGTGCTGCAGTCATGCACATCGTGCAGAGAGAAAAAGTAAGGCCGTATGCATGTATGACGGGAGACTCAACTAACTTGGTCGATTGATCTAGACTGAAATGCAACCGCGCTCTTCCTTGTATGAATTGCAAGAAGCGCAAGCTGGGACAGTTCTGTCGCTACGTGAAAGCACGTCCAGAACACCCAGAACAAGCAGTACTTCATCGGGATAATCGATCATCTGCTCCATGGCCTAGCGAATGCAACACAGAAAGTGGCACACGGTTTGTCAACTCAGGCCACTGGCAGACTATCATGAAAGATGCAGTCGGTGTTCACCCGTCTTCCGCTCTCTGCTCATTTTGGCGGTAGGTTGACAATCTTGGCAGACTAAGCAGCTTGAAAATCAAAATATTGCCGATCATTCGTCTGGCGAGGAATATCTACAAGCAGGGCCCCATGGCCCGGTGCTATTGTCGGGGCTCTCACGCAATGTAGACATGAGTGACCTTGTCGCTTCATTGCCAACTCGTCAAATCGCAGACAAACTAGTGTTTAGGTGCCTTGAATCTGATGAACCAGCGTTGAGTATGTTCTAACGAGGAACCCATTTAGTTACTACAGCTGACTTTTGATCGAGTGTTCATACATCCCCCTACATTCCAATGCGAGGTATAGTTTCTCTCTATAGCAAATCAGCTCGTAACGCCATCTGATAAGCAAAGTATCGCAAATTCTGGCAGTCTCCCTGCGCAGTCAGTCCTGCCTGGCTTGCACTTCTTTATGGAGTCCTATCATGCGGTGCCTGGATCGAGAACACAATGAACCCAGTGATGGTAAAGTCAGAATTGCCAGATCTCTTTCATGATTTGCGGGAAAACTGCGCCGTCTCGATAGCTAAGTCGGACCTCACCGCTCCTGGGTACTACAAGGTGGAGGCAGCACTAATGTACATGGGGATCGAGTACCTGGGAAGTAATAACTCGAAAACCGGTGTCTCCATTCTGCTCGGCATTATCTCGCGCTTGGCCATCATGATGGGATATCATCGCAGTACTCAACTGTACCATCCTCCACTCCGGCCTTTTGAAGTGGAGATGCGCCGTCGGTGTTGGTTATTACTATCAGTTACTGACTCTATCGTGGCTTTACAGTCAGGATTGCCTCGAGTAATCTACCAAGGGCTTGGAGACCTTACTCGCCCACGCAATCTGCTGTATGAGGATCTGGACCCCGCTATGTCAATCCTACCACCTTCACGACCTGAAACAGAAACACCAAGCCGTATCATGTACATGTTGGCGCTCGATGATATGTTATCAGTCGCCTATGAAATTACAGACATAACTTCAAAGGGGGCCATCACACCAGAGAGAACTATTTGTCTGGACCAGGAATTGAAAGCTACGAGAGACCGTCTCCCTGGCGCACTGAGGATGCCTCTGCGAACAAAAGCCCCAGAAGCCCAGAGTGACATCACCATCATGCAGCACACTTTGGAGATGATCTACCAGCGTTCCCGCTGCATCTTACATCGCCAGTATCTGGTATCTCCGCAACCAACGAACATCTACAGAACCTTCCGTTGGGCGTGCGTCGACGCTGCCCGATGCGTTCTTGAGTATCAGTGCGAGCTCTTTCAAGATGTTCTGCGTAGTCCGGGTAACAGACAGCGGGTGTGGTTTGGAGCATCTCGCTCGGTTTCTGACTGTCTGACTGTTGCCATGGTACTATGTCTGGACATGATTAATGAGTCAAAGGCTGCTCAGCCCTTCTCCGAAAGTACACGGACTGAGTTCATCCAATTGCTTCATAAAACCTATCTGAGTCTGAAGGACACTCCGCGACCGTCAGTCGAGGTTGCAAAGGCAGCCGAGAGAGTAGCTACCATGCTGTATCAGATGGGCCACGCTGTGACAGAAGGAGAATTACGGTGTTCCGAGCCTGCAGCAGCAGGGGCCAGCCAGCTTCCCAACTCCCAGCTTGCAGATCACACTGCAGCCCCAGAAGAGGGGGCTTCCTTTCCCTACACAACTTTCGAGGACTTCCTCAATGGCGACAGTCCGCTCGAGCTGTTTGACTGGGTAGGTCTTGTGTCACTCGTATTTTCCTACCGTCTGGGACACCCTAGTTTTCGATATGAGGTTACTAATTCCCATGATTAGGGTCTTTGGGATTGGGAGGTGCAACAATTCAATAGTCCACTTGTTGAGAACATATGATTGAGAAGTACAAGGGCAGAATAAATCAAAACAAAGCAAATCGAGACGAACAATAAAACGCAACAAAATTATGTCAATCCGACTACTTAGAATTGGCCAGCGATATTGTCTCTTACATCCTTGTGACCATGCCCTTCCCATGGACCAGCGTTGCTCATTCTCTCTGATCGCTGACATAGTCTGCGCAACAAGGGCCTCAAGAATACAGTGGGCTTTCTGATCGCGATAACTGATACCGCCAAGCAGTAGATCAGAGACGTTGCTATCATTCTGTATGGAATATTTATGATCCTCACGAGCGGATCCTGACGATGGTAATATGCGGCCAGATACCATTCAACGACGAATACCTTGATTCGGGCGCAGTCCAGTCTAATTGATGTACTCCTGTTGACATGATTTACACAATTACGTTAGTCGTTTCAGCCTGGAGAAAAGAGTAGAAGCTTTACAGCCTTCATCTGCATGAATGGCTTTCTCTTGTTGGATCTTTACCTCAGATTCAACTATCAACGCGTACTCCGGAGGTTTGACAGTTATAATTGTGTAGCGGAGCTAGTAATATACTGAATAGATTTTTATCTTCTCTATTCTGATTAGTTCTCTAGTCAAGTATGTTTAGAGTAATTTTAATTAACTTAGAATTAACTATTAATATCACTTTCCGTTTTTCTGTTTTATCTTACTAAGTCTTTTTAGATACTTAATATACTATAATCTATTTAGACTATCTATATAATCTAGATAGATAATCTATATAGAGGATTAGCTGGCAGCTGCTCTGTCTTGATATCTAGATTATTTGAATGTGCTGTATTGTCTAGATTTCTATAAGAAAAAGTGTCCTTGAGTATAGAGGGGTGGGGTCCCTCCGATGTTCTCGAAGAGAATTAAGAAGTGAATAAAATAAGCGGGGGTACTTTCTAAAGTAACAAATAAGAAATCTATAGAAATTTGCATAGCTAAAGTCTATATAGATAGATAATAAATAGATGCTCTATTGTTAGTGTAACTGATAGTCATGTGACTATATTGCTGTGTATATCTTTGGCAGATCTTTGAGCTGGCAATAACTAGTATTAATAGATATCAATTAAAGATTAGTAAAAAGGGAAGTCGGCAATAACACAACTATTTTGTGATAATTGATGTAAGAACCTCCAGAGATCAGGCTTGACTATTCCAGACAAGGTTTAACCAAGCAATATCTATGTTGATCGTATGAAAGTCCCTACTAAATACAAAGAGCTTGGTATGGCAAGAGATGCCATCATGAACTAGTCAACTATGGACCAGACCTTGGGTTCTGGTCTAATAGTCAGTGTATGCCCTGCAAGATACGAATATAATGGTCATCGAAAAGTATTAATTGAGAAATAAATATGATGGGGATGTGTCGCGAATTACCCAAGGTCCTCCCACTGTTACGAGGATAAATTAATCTCAGCTCTCAGGGCTGTTGGTTTGCCGTACGTAGCCCGTCTTATCTCTCTCTCACCTCCACCGCCAATCAAGCAAGGGACAACAACTACGCCGATCACCGTCAATTAGGCGCTGCCAATCACGACTCGCTCCTACTTGGTTGTTTCATTGCGCTGCGATAAAAGCTAGTCATGGGCCGGTTGTCATATAGCACATTTATCCGTGGTGGTAGATACTTATCTTTGTCCTTGAGGCATCCACCATTCAATTCCACTTGCCTCTGCCAGCGCAGGAAGATGACCACGCTTCCAGTGTCTCAACCACGCGTATTTCCTGACTCTGGATTCCATTCCTTAGATTCGACGGTCACATTCGAAGAAGAAACCCTTCCTGATTACTTAGAGGAGCGCTACTATCCAGTTCACATTGGTGAAATTTTTAAATCCCAGTATCAGGTCGTTACTAAACTCGGCTTCGGCTCATCGTCAACCGTATGGCTATGTCGGGATCTTTAGTATGTGTGCAAAATAGTTATCTGAGATATACACACTAATGTAACCCAAGTAATCGGCGTTATTTGGTCTTAAAGGTTCATGTTCGAACCAAACGGCAGCCCCCCGAGGTGGTGATTTCGGATCATCTAAAAGGCATGCATAGTACTCATGCTGGTGAAAGATATGTCCGGCTGATTCTTGACGCGTTTGAAATTTCGGGGCCGTATGGAGTGCATCCATGCCTCCTGTACGAGCCTGCTGGCATCGATATACGTGATTTTATGCACTGTCTTGAGGGTGATGCCTTACCGGAAAACCTCCTTCGGCCAACCCTCCGGTTTGTACTTATTGCCCTAGATTACCTACACCGAGCAAATATCATCCATACGGGTGAGAAATAACTCTCTACCAAAGCTTATGGCTCCTATTAATCTTACCCTAGATGTTCAGCCGAACAACATCCTCTTAGGTATCGATGACGACTCCATCCTTACTGAAATGGAAGAGGATGAAATTTCGAACCCCTGCCCTCGAAAACAGCTTCCTGATCGTACCATCTATGCCACTCGGGCAATGCCTTTGACAAGCGGCGAACCAATACTCGCCGATCTTGGAGAGGCACGACTTGCAGAGGGAAAACAAACCGGTCTCATAATGCCAAATGTATACAGGGCACCAGAAGTATTGTTAGGCATGGACTGGGATAATAAAATTGATATATGGGGTTTAGGCCAGATGGTAAGACTATATTATTCAATGCGTTATAATATCTATTAATCAGGTTCTACTAGGCATGGACACTGTTTGAGCAAGGGCACCTTTTCAGAAACCTAAGCCTTGAAACTGAGACCGAGAAGGCTCATCGTCTTGCGGAAATGATTTCTCTCCTAGGACCGCCCCCTGTTGAGTTTCTTAGACGAAGTAAGGAAAGTCTAAAGTTTTGGGACCAGAATGGTAGGTTAACTTCGACTGTGTTTAGTATGATATACCTAGCTCATCTAATTTGTAGGTAACTGGAAGAGTTCTGTGAAGATCCCAGAGCAATCTCTTGAAGGCCGTGAATCTCGGCTTAAGACAGATAGTCAAGTGCTGTTTCTTCGATTCTTACGGAAGACTCTGCAGTGGCTGCCAGAGGAAAGACCAACCGCGAAGGAGCTTTTGCTAGATGAGTGGTTGAGAGGAGATGATTACTAGACTCTAATGCAAACAACCCGGGTCCCCGGGTGATATAATTCAGCAATAACAGAAAAGGTAAATAATGGACAAGGACAACAAAGCCATTAAGCTTGAGACACAGTATATGACAGCATAGTTGATAATAATCTATTGAAACTTTTATATCTACGAACAAGATAATTTGACAAGCTTCTCAAAGGATCGGAACTCCCTTGATGCCAGCACAGATGAGGGGGAAGGCCTGTCGACCGGATTCACTACCAACATAAAACGAAGAAGATCGCTTAACTGCTGCGGCATCTCCACCTTTTGTATCTCCTGATCGAAAGGCAAGTTAACTTGCAGCTCTGGAACCGCTTTACTAAAATAACTGGCAGACTTCACTGCGGCTTTAAGGATAGCTCTCGTAACCTCATTAGGAGTCGGAATCCTCCAGTGGGGAAAAAGCCGCTTAATCTTTGCCATACACCATGCCTCGTTAATCAAAGGATGAGGGCTGTCCCACGTACCTAAAATACCAGGTTTGATCCAGCAAAGCAGCATCGTAGCAACTGCCCAGACCTGCGATGGCTCTTTGCACGGTTGACCTAGGTAGCCTGCATAGGGCTAAGGATAAAAAGCTTGACAAAGCTTAGCGTCGAGCAAGTCGACATATCATATCCGTCACACCCGAATGACTGCTGCCCTACGGTCCACATAGCAGTGACTAGTTACTAATTGAGGCATATTATTAGAGCAGGAGGGAGAGAAACAGCAAAGCCATCCTCGTCATAGGGAAAGTATGATATCATAGGCTAGCGGTTTGTTTTTTTCTGTTGTGGCCACGTGTGCTCTGTCTATCGATGGTGGGGAGGAGTACTTGAAAGACATCATTGTTCGTCCTCCAGTGAACTGATATATATATCTTCTTCTCTTCAAACACCTCTCAGCTTGACCTTTTAGAAGACAGTTCAAGCAGTTTCGATTTCAACTTGACAAAATGTTCGATTGGTTTAAATCTAAGGAAGAAACTCCCACACAAGAGTTGCGTACCTGGGATCCCCATACGGTGACAATGCAGAAACCTACTACTCCTGAGGCAGCTACTGCTAATCAAGTGGTATCGGAGCAACCAGTAAGAGTCCGAATATCGGTAAGTAATGGTGACCACAAACTTATGGATTCTGCAGCGCCAACAGGAAACTATGCATACTTCTCTCCGTGGTGGTGGAGAGGGGGAGGATGTCTGTTGCGGAGTGTATGTTTTACCTTTTTTTCTTCTTCTCTTGCATTTCTTGCATTTCTTTCTTTCTTTTGCATAAATATTACTTTCTTTTGTCCTGTTCTCAATCCGGATATCTCACTCACCATACTCAAACTAGATGCACCGGGATAGCCTGCTTCGAGTGCTGTGAATGTTGTTGTTAAACAGATATTTTCTTGGATCAAGGCCAATAAATGTTTATGAGTATGACCTACACACTTTTCTTTACGCCGTTCGACGTTTCCACTTGATTTTGCGTCTGTATGTAAAGGAGGCATGTGATGACCTCTCTATAAACATATTATCCACTTCACTTGCTTACATACCACAATTGATGACTTCCACCTCTATTCCAGGTAACACATAAATAATGCTAGACACCCCAGGAAATAACCTTGATTGGGGTCCCACTCGAAATTAAAAACGTCAACATTCGCTAAAGCTCCTTAACTATACTGATTCTTCCGGGTATAAGCCATGACTCTGAAAGCTCGGGTAAGAGGTCGAAATGAGAATACGCAGTACTAACGCAACGCGATCACACCAACGACACAGGGTGAAAGTCATCTTTGTGCACCGCTTCCCCATTCATAATCCCATGTACGTAAGTCTCTCCGATAAATGTTCGGCATTCATTGTCCGCTGTCGACGCATGTTTCCCCTCTCCTGAATCCCACATCGAGGGAAGCAAACCGGGATTCTCCCTTCGCAGAGACCCCTCCGATGGTCGACGGAGGATAAAAGGTGTCCGTGCTGTAGCAAACAGCCAAACCTCATCTCCGGGCTGTATACCCAGAGGCCCGAGACCAATATAGCCCCCTTTAGTCCGAAAGAGGCGCCGGGACCGGTAATATGACCTCAAAAGAGAATAAAATATTCCTGTCCTATAGGGGTCCCCTGTCTCGGTTTGTGGGGGCTCATGAAACGATAGCAAGCTATACGATGAGTCGGTTTCATACAGTTGCGTGAGTATGGATTCCAATCGAGGACTCATCCGACCATGGCTCAGCATTGTTCTTAGGTAGCTTTGGAAGGCCGTACGCACATCCTCTCCACTACTGTCTTCTTGATTCGCGGTTAATGTTTGCCACAGGGCTTCGACGCAGCTGCCTCCTCCCGAGTAGATGGGATGCAATGCATGTATGAGGTCGAGCCAGGGCAGTATCCCTTCCTCGTATACGTCACCCGTGTCTTGGATCAACTCCAGTGCTACGATTTTATCGACTATATGCCCGCTCACGCATAGGACTCTAGGGTCTGAGTGAGGAAGGATTGCCCGGCTGTTGTATATATCTGAAGCTGCGCTAAACTTCTGGCACCAGATGCGAGTCGTTGAAAGAGGCGCACTGAAATTCGGAGTCCAAGACGGAAGTTCGGCTTTGTAGTCCTGAAATGCCGGATGAGGGTTTGGGTTTTCCTGAACATAGGAAAGCCCTTCCAGAGGCTCGAAGACATAGATTTCGCCTCTGTGTAGTTCCTGGATCGGCTCAGGTGAGCCCTGCATGAATAAGTGACCATACTGAACGAACACATCCGCAATAGACATTGAGTAGTCCACAATAACCCTCTGGCCTTGTGGATCTGGGGAGGCGATCCCTACTAGTGCGAACACCTTGTCTCTCGGATCGCTGGACTGGGACCACCAGCTTAGTCTCCCCAGGTTTTGGAGACTTAGCCTTCGTCCCCAGGAAGGGCTCGGTACCGCCTGTCCATTTCTTAAAACCTCCTTAATGATGAACCCCCGCTGCCCTGTGAGTGTGGAAGTTCTAAAACTGATATCAGCCAGCATAAGCGCTTCGATACCGTGTACCCCTGAAAACCTTGGTCTCTCAAAGATAGCCGCCAACCTTTCTTTCTTCGGTGGTCCCGAAGAAGCAGCCGCACAAAGATAGCCTAATATAATAGCAGTCGGGAAGGGTTGTGATGTCAGTGAGCCACAGACTATTAAGGCGTGCCTCGCCAGCGCAAGCTCCTGGATGACCCATGTTCGGGACCACCACGTCCTCATCATGAGCTTCTCAATCGCCAAAGCATCCTGAATATTCTTAGGGCTGAAATCTTCCATTTGTTCTGCTATGTCCACATCTGTCACCCCATAGTCCCTAAGCCCGGTACAAACTACCCAGGGCTGCAAACTTTCTCTAAGGGCTGCCAATGCGATATGGATAGACTCATCCTCCACACCAAGCCACACAACAACAGACATTGCCTTACTATAGATCTCCGACATCAGAGCGACCTGGCTATTGCGCTCAGGAATATCGGTCTGATTGATCGAAATAGAATCAATCCACATAGGGCTCTGTGCCGAGAGTCGCAGGCCTCTCGGTAGGGTCTTTCCGCCAAGGTCTTTACTGAGGGATTCGAACAGCGCAGCTATATTATCCTTTACGAGGTCCAGTGGCGACTCTCCCGATTCTGCCCGCGCCTGAATATCCGCGCCATGATATACCAATAGCTCTGCGAGATCGAAATCTGACTTAGTAGCTCGGACAGCATGATGAAGTGCCGTCTTTCCCTTCCTATCTCGTGCCCCTGTCTCGGCGCCCAGGGCGAGCAGAGCCTCTGTCAAATCGACCCTCCCGGCTTTAACAGCGCGCATTAACGGGGTCCGTCCGCGGGCGTCTGACCCGGACGCAAGCATTTCGGTGGCCTCTTTCATGAGGTCCGCATTGGTCCGCTGCTGTTGATGCAAGAACTCCCACAGGTTCCGTCCTATATAATGGATGCGACCATTCATCATGACTGGGCATTTGTTGTTCTCGCCATCGTAAGGCTCTGATCTAGGGTCCTCTAGGGGGAATGGCGACCCCCAGGTATATGACAGTGCGTCATAGTGCGAGCTATTCTGAAGGTCCACCGTGCACAACGCTAGCTGGAGCAGCGGCACACCGTCGATCATAGGAGGACGATCGGCATCATCCTGAGGGACTAAGGACACCAAGCGGATGGAGGTTGGGTTTGGCAGGGGGTCATATTTGAATAGTTCTGGCATGATAGACTCTCTGTTATGACTATACGCATGGGTGGGAATCCCCGTATCCCCGCCTTCGCATTCAGCCTCGTCTAGAATATCAGCTCTCACCCGATTGGTGCCTAAGGCCTTACAGCCCAAAGCGGACTACCTAAGTAGGGTTTGCCACAACTTCTGCTTAGCTCAAGCTCATCCCAAAGAATAGTGAAGCAAGTTTGGGCTACAAGAGCAGTTTCGTCACCGATTAGACTTCAATTTGCTTCTTATTCCCCTACTAGGTTACTTGGCAAATCATACGTGTGCGTGCTACTGTCTGTTGTATCTCTCAAACAATGTCTTACTTTCACTGCGAGCAATATCATTTACAAAAGAACACATAGCCGAAAAAGCTCTATTGCCTCTGCCCTCATATCTCAATTTAGTTGGCAGTGAGATTTCCCAACGAATTTCCCTGTCATCTTCGTTCACAACAATAATAGATAATATACCAAAAGGAAGGGTTATCACCAAAGCTCATAAGTCCAGCTGAAACTTGTCTCTCAAGATATCCAGGACTACTGCTCCTCAAACTGGAGGGCGAGACGGTTAGCAAGCTTGTTCACCAGGTTTGGTGACTCAGTCTAGGGGCACCGCCGACTGAGCCAACAGCTGCAGATTGGCCTCTTCCCAGTGCCCCGTCGTAGGCTTGACCTTGGCATCAGGGGCACTCACATCTCCCTCGGGACTGTCCAGACCTAAGCTGACCTCTGCTGATGTACACCAGCCTAGCCATGCTTCCTTAGTCTGAAGCTCCTTTAATGTTTTTCTCTTTAGCCAGGATCCTGGTGTTGCTTTTAATTCACATGTCTGGAGCTGCCTATCGTGAGAGGCAACCTCGAGATGCCACATTACCAGGCCATCGGCATTCTTGTTAGTCGGGACCAGCGCCGTCGAATAGCCCATGAGAACCAATCCTTTGCCTGCTGCAATGGGCTTTGTCACAGCAGTAACGTGGATCAGAGCACCAAAGCTCAATTTCAACAGCCCACCCGAGAAGACTTCACCGGGCATTACGACAACGACTGCATCTTCAAATATCTGTGTCCAACACACTAAGGATGGCATGGGATCTGTACTCATAGTGAGGTGTGTACCGTTGAAGGAGCCCGTAGAAACCACAACATCGCTTCCCTCGGTTGGCGGGCGGAATGTGAGGCAAAGCCACACTGCTATGTCCCTGATTTGAGGGTCCTTGTTGGAGGTCCTGATGGTCAATCAGTCGTGCGTTGCTTGGATTTCCATATCTTTGTCCGCTGGTTGTAAGGTATCAGTAGCTAAGCGAAAGCAACATGATGTCAGAGTACCTGCCAGAGATATTGGACAGAGAGCTCAGGGCTTTGATGATCATCTCTACTAGCTTGACACCTCTGCCCGGGTGAGAGCTTTCGAGGTACTGCTGGCAGGTCATCAATTCGACATGATCACCTTTTGCCTTAAGAGTGATAGAAAAGAGAATCGAATTTTTCCTAACTTGGTCATCACGGGATATCATTTTTTGAAGCACTGATGGCAACTCCCAGTCGAAAGTCATCACTTCTTGCAACCGGCCGTTCGCAGAACCAGCTTGGCCCGATGAACCCCTAGTCAAGGTGGGTACAGGTCCATCCCGTGATAGGGTGGTGGGCGAGATATTGCTATTAGATCGCTGACAGTCACCTTCTCTGTAGCCCTCGATGTCCCATTCGACCGGGGCAAACCCTCCACGACCGTGAGAGGTGTGCTCAACTCGGATCGTTCGCCCGTCAAAGCTGGCGGGAAGAGAAGCATTGTCAGCGACGAATAAGGTACTTTCTAGGACTTCAATTGTAGGTAAGTCCACGTACCACCTGATGAATAGCTTTGGCATGGCGACTTGCTCAGTGAATAGGAACTCGGTTCATGTTGTTGTCACGAAAGGAAAAGTATCTGTGGATTCTGAACCTGGGGAAACGGGGGATTAGATGCTCCAGCATCACAGCCTTGCGCAGCTGTGATCCAAATGGTACTATTAACGATGAACGTCATGTTTGGTGCCTTTCCATCCACTTGATCGACCCCTTTTGAGTCAATGGTCTCGGATATCTGGATGTCACTGGATAGCTCGGATAATGCTGTCAAGACCACACCGTATACTTTATAATATAGCCATCCGAGCCTTTACTTTACGGTATTATCGGGTTCAGTATCCTCTTACTAATGACAATGGGGCGCAATGGTTTGGAAATGCTTATTTTAAATCAATTTGCGCGGGCGCTGGGTTTTCATTGCTTGGGGTGTCGGATCGGAAAGTCCTTCAGGGTTCCGAGAGACAAAGCCCTATCATCAACAGGGCCGAGACTCAATAAGGCAGAATTTCACTTGAGACCCTTCTTGCGGTGAGATCCCTGGTAGAAGCTACGAGATCGACCACGGCATTAAACTACAATTCGCTCACGGATTATAGATTCAGAAAACTATGTATTTCTACACGTGTTGTCTTTTTACTAGGAATTGGCCTAGCAGCAGCATTATATCCATGCGTACGCTCTAGCCGAATTCTATGGGGGATTACATATTATTTTCTGAGACTTCTGGTCGCTTCTAATTTTCTTTAACAACATTAGCAGTCGGGGGCAACTTTGTAAAGCAGAAGATATGGTGGTACCTATTGGTTATATTACTTGAAATTGCTTAACTGCGTATATTGACAAATAGCTGCTAGCCAGATGGACTTAGGAGTAAATACCTCCCTAATTACACTCTCAGCAGTTATATTTGATACAGTATTTGGATACAGTTTGTTATAGAATATAAGCACACCGCAAGATCTTTCCCCAAGGGCTGATTCACGTCTTGGCAATATCCACGTCGTGTCTCAGACTCTCGGTTTCTGGATCTCAGCCTGATTCTCGCCACATGATGTAGCCCGGACACTCCCTGTGAAATTCAAGAGACATCTGTGCCTGGAGCATGTTTCAGGATCCCATGAATTAACTAAACAAGATCAACTGGGTGCTATGGCCCTTTCCTCATCGTATGACTCTGTAGGGTAACGTCATATGAGTAACTACTCGGCATTTGGTAAGGAAATGCCCCGCAGCCATACCACCCACCCACGTCATTTGTCCTAGTCTGTGAAAGACACAGGCTAGGAAGTTGCTTCCAGCCTTCTGTCTCTCTCTCTCTCTCTCTGTCTGTCGTGAAATAGTAGCCTTGCCTGAGTGGATACACCTTCCACAGCACAGCTATAATTACAGTCACTTCTTCAAAAGCGTTTATCTTTAACCTCAGAACTCTGGCTCCAATCCAAATCCGCAATAAATTAAGCATGATGCTCCTCATTTACCGTCGGCCAATGATATGCGGGTTATAGTTTCCTGAAACTGTAGGCCTCACAAACTAACGTTGTATCTCTGCAAGCTCGGACCCTGTCAAAATGACTACTGGTCCTCGTAGAGGGCTGAAGACAACGTTGTTTTTCATTATATAAGGGACAAGAAAAA
This sequence comes from Aspergillus novoparasiticus, assembly GCA_009176405.1. Taxonomy (NCBI): domain Eukaryota; kingdom Fungi; phylum Ascomycota; class Eurotiomycetes; order Eurotiales; family Aspergillaceae; genus Aspergillus; species Aspergillus novoparasiticus. Next base: position 48,371 of record ML733509.1, on the reverse strand, counting down.
TGAATGGATAGTTTCCCAAAAGCCTTAAGCTCACCCCTACCTGCATTCATCTATATTCCAGCACTGAAACGGGAATCGAGCATAGAATTGTGAAGATATCCAAGTATCAGCCAGTCTTGGCATTGCCTTTCCCCGCCCAATTCTCCACAGAGTACGCACGTCAATGCATAATTTACGGCAATGTAAATGTAGCACTTCATTTTGCGTGCATAGAGAATACTCAGTGACGGGAGTCGGCAATTCTACCGTTCAATCATCGGTATTCAATTCTATACAGCATTATTGCGTTTATGTCTATTATCCTGGTCTGTCCGACATTACACAGATTTATGCCGATATGTAACAATCGGAGGGTATATAAATACTACGTAAGACTGGATATGAAGGTTATCTCATCTGCTGGACAGATCACTCGAATATTCGGATAGTCATGCTTTCTTTTCTATCTCTTTCGGGAGCCTTTGGCTCGCCTCTGGGAAATGTTAGGTTCTATCTCGGACTGGGTGTATTACTGGTGAGTGTTTTATACTATATAAAGTTGACCGGAAAACAAGAATCGAGTTACTTAGTAGAGCCAAACAGAGCATTCTCTACCTCTTCGCAGTTATTGTCTATAACATTTACTTCCATCCTTTGGCAAAATTCCCCGGCCCAAAGTCATACGCAGCTACACGAATCCCTTATTTCCAAGCTTTACTCGGAGGCCAAATCGGCCAAGCTATCAAGGACCTCCACCAAAAATATGGAGAAGTCGTCCGCATCGCCCCCAACGAACTATCCTTCATCGACGGTGAAGCCTGGAAAGCAATATACGGCACTCGACCCGGACATAAACAAAAGCCCAAAGATGTCCGCTACTATCCACCCACCGCAGGCGGAGTCCCCAGTATCGTGGTTTCTAACGATGAAGACCACTCTCGCTTCCGACGGACGCTATCCCACGCATTCTCCGAGACTTCATTGCGTGCCCAGGAGCCGCTTGTTAACAGCTACATCGACCTTTTGATACGGCGTCTGCACGAGCACTGCGAAGCCGGTAGCAAACCCCTCGACATGGTTGCGTGGTATAACTTTACAACCTTCGACATCATCGGGGATCTGGCATTCGGGGAACCGTTCAACTGCCTACAGAACTCGGCGTATCATAAATGGGTCTCCATGATCTTTAGTAATATCCGATACGGCACGTATGGAAACCTTGCGAGACGTTTTCCCGGTTCTAAATTTCTGCTTCGGCTCATAACGCCTACGCGTATAGCCAATGGGAGGAATTGGCATATTGAACTCACGAAGGAGAAGGTCAAGGGTCGACTCGAGAAGTCGAACGATCGCATGGATTTCTACGGACATATCTTGAAACAAAAGGATACAGAGCGGGCGATGAGTTTCGACGAGATGGTTACCAATGGCAGCACGCTGATTGTTGCTGGTTCTGAAACTACGGCCACCTTGCTCTCGGCTGTTACTTTTTATCTTCTGAAGAATGAAAGGGTTCTCAGTAAGCTTCAGCAGGAGATTAGGGCCTCGTTTGAGAGTGAAAAGGATATTACTGTTACTGCTTGCAATCAACTTGAATATCTCAATGCCGTGTTGACGGAGGGCCTTCGCATCTTTCCTCCTACTCCTACGGGATTACCTAGGATAGTTGACGCTGATGGTGATACGATCGCTGGGAAATGGGTTCCTGGAGGGGTATGTTCATTTTCACCTCTAAGCAATTCCCACCATCCAAATACTAACACAACGTCTTATCATCCAGACTATAGTATCAATCCCTCACCTCGCAGCCTTCCACTCCGCCTCAAACTTCACAGATCCAGAATCATTCATACCAGAACGCTTCCTCGGAGATCCCCGATTCGCCAACGATAGTAAAACCGTGCTGCAGCCGTTCAGCTTCGGACCCCGGAACTGCATTGGACGCAAGTACGTGTTCCGTTCCATTTGTCCTCTTGTATCCTTGCTAATAACTTTTAGTTTGGCTAACGCTGAGATGCGTCTTATCCTGGCTCGCGTGCTTTATAATTTTGATTTGGAATTGGATGTGAGGAGTGAGAATTGGAGTCAGCAGGAGACGTATATTCTTTGGAATAAGCCGGGGTTGTATGTTAAGTTGCGTCCTAGGGTTGGGATATAGGATGTGATTGGGTGAGGAGGTGAGGGCTTAGTATTCAAGGTTGATGGGGTCGGATTATCTTTGATCGCTTTTTAATGGATATCTTCACATGAAGTTTATATTGAGATGTGTGTAGAGTAAAACGCTTCTTGTAACGTATAATGCGATATAGATTAAGCTATACTATCACTTGATCTAGATCTCTTTCAGACTCGACTAACCAAGCCTAATTCCTAGACTATACTTTTCTAATGTAAGGGACAATATTCAAAATCAACTCTTCATCAACAAGGCCGCTCACCAATCTCTCCTAAAAGTGATAGAAAATGTATATCCAAAGAATATCTATGATCTTTCGCCGAATACATATCCCAAACTAGCATATCATCAATCTCACCACCAAATAAAAGTACCATCAGACTGAGAATAGATACGATCCACTCCTCATCAATCACATACAAAGACCGAGACTCACCTCTTGAGTAAAAGAAAAGTAAATAAAGCAAGAAAGGGAAGAACAGAAACAAGGGGAAAAAACAAAGCCTCATTACATTCCAGAGACTGTATTGGTGATGCATGCTCCCATCGCCTAGAATACGCTTGATGTGGATTTATCCAGCACAAACCCTAAACGGAGTATCTCCCTACGATTATACATACTAACTAGCACGCAACTGCCCTAAGTACAAATACACTGCACCCTCAACATAGTATCTGACAAAATTAGTAGTAGTAAACATCCTAGAAAATGTAATTTAAAACTCTCTCCGACGAAAATGGTCTTATCTTCCAAACACTCACCCATGTATTTAGAATTATTACTAAGGTCTCAATAGCCATAAACTTACATCCACCTAGTTCCCCAGACTATCCAACGAACCTAGTTCCATGAAATACACCCAAAAGGAACTTGATGGTAATGATATATCATATGCCACAACGATGTAAATTTGTGAGCTTCGAAAATCCTTCCTTTTCAGACACGCGACACGCAGTTAATACCTTTATCTACCCGGTTCGGGGATGGTGGAATACTAAGGATTCTGCCGGGGAGCAAGGCTTACAGTTACTCACTATCTCATTATCTTCATTGTAGTCTACATAGTAGATTCTTTGGTAGGTTGTAATAGACTATTTGCAAATAGTACCAACCCTTCAATCCTAGACAGAAATCCTAGATAGATGTACTCCCTTCGATAGGATAATAATCCGAGTAGTACGGATGATGTACTTGCTACTAGCCCAGCCCAGCCTAGCCCTAACTCACCCCCGCACGACTCTTATCGACCTGTCACCAACGTACATCCATCCTTCCATACATACATACACACATGTCCAATATGCATAGCACGCAAAGAACCCCAAAAAAGCACACATGGCACTACACGAGTCAAGACCCAAACCTTACCCCTGTATCCACACCTATAACCCCAGATAGTCCAATCCTAAACTTTCCTCTTTGCATATTACATGTCCCATCAAGTACAGATACGTAGTACTAGTAGTAGTAGTCTAGTGCCAAGTACCGAACTCTTCCGAGTAAGCAGCGACGATAATCAACCCAGCCCAAATAGGAAAAGCCAACGGCACAACCTTCCACATTCATCCGCAGAAGAAATTATGCACATAAGGCAACCCGCATTTTCAACGAAACCCCACGGGGAGATTCCGAATAGGGAAATTTATGCGAACCTGCGAACGGATTCCGAAACCCGGTGGATGGGTCTTTTCTGTTTCGTTAAGTGGGATTTGGCTTGGCTGGTCCACTTTGCTTCGTGTTGGTTTCTTTGTTTTCTTTGTTGGGTGGGCTTGGTTCGGGGGATTGCCGATGGTATTGTTACTATTGTATGTGCATATTTGGGTTGTGGTTTTGTGGGTTTATTGTGTATTGTACTTGGACTTGCATTGCGTATATATACCTATTGTGAAATAGAAGAGATATACAGTGGAAGATGTACAATTGCCTCAACGTCAAATAGATCAAGTCCTGAATCCGGTTCTTTCTTTCTTTTTGTGAAATGTCCTGTTTCCTAACGCCTGTATCGCCGTGCCTCTCATTGCCTGTTCCGTGCTTCGTAAATCATAGTCATAAATATGGACATGAAGGAGAGTAAGAATGTTATGTGAAAGAAAAAAAAAAAAAAAGAAAAAAACCATGCAAGCAAAATATCGCAAAAGTCGACTGTACAAGAACCATCGTAATATAAACAGGGTAGATGGTCGGTTTATGTACTAGGTAGATGTTGATGCGGACGGCTGCTGCTCGCCATCATCGCCGTGGCGTCGAGTGCGAATGCGGAATCGGTCACGAAGGCGGGACGTGAGTCGACCGCGGCGCTGTCGATCTTCTTCGTTCTCGACGCTGTTGCGGTTCTCTTCGCGCACGCTGCGCAGCGCGGCGAGACGCTCTTCGACGGTGGCTTCGCGCATTCGGCGCGCGTTCAGCGTTCCGTGCATAAAGCTGGTAAGGCGGCGATGTCGGTGGTGCGATTCCTCTGTTGCTGGTTCGGTGGTGCCCTCTTGCTGTGTCTCCGTGTTATTTTCGCCTTCTTGGTTTTCATTCTCGCCTTCGGGTTGGGCGGGATTGAGGTCGATACGGCTGAACCTTTGGTTAGCGATTGCGATTCTTCATGTTTTGGGAAGAGATGAAAGCATACCATAGAGGACATGTGCCCGATACGTTTACCAGCCAAGGGTCAATACACTCCGGGTGGAATTGATGGTTGCAGGGCAGGACACGCAGATCCTGACCCTTGACAAAGTCGTCAGTACAGATCGGGCACGAAAAGTTCGGGTGATCTGTAGATTCCGTCGGCTTGGCTTGTTGTTCTGCATTGGACTCGGTGGTGGTATTATCCGTCGTCGCCAAAGCAGCAGTTGCCTGGGGATTCGTTTCGTGCACCGTGGTTGTTTCCGGAGTAGCATCTGGCTGACGACCCGTCTCATCGTCAGAGCCCATCTCCACATCACCCTTGACGGCATCCAGCTTGGGATCCTGTTGATTTCCGAACTTCACGATCGGAATTGTATCCAACATTGCCCTTGCCATCCCTTTCGTTCGACTTTGTCGTGGCCGCCCCGCTGTATATCGAGGTCCGTACCGTTCCGGATGGCGATGGGCACGGACCGCGCCCGTAATGATGATGGCGAGGAAGAGCGCCGTGATGATACCTGTAATACTATACAGAATAATCATAGCTGGGATACAAGGTCAGCCGCGGCAGGAATGCATGTGCTGACATGGAATGCTCATACCAGTATTAGGGCTGTCCGTCGCCCCACCGGAATCCCCGGAGGTGGGCGGCGTCCCGGACATCGTGAATGACATGTCGGGCTTGATACTCGTCGAACCGTTCCCCGTCGATGAATGAGAGAGTTTCGTGACAAGCTTCGCGAGAGTCGGATTGACTAGCGTAAAGACGTTGATGTAACCGTTGGCGTTGGGACCTGCGGTGTAATTACAGTGATGCACCTCGGAACTGTACAAAAGAATCGCCGATGCACGGTGCGATGATGTAATGACGTTGCGAACGGTCTCACTCGCATCTAAATTTCCGGGATAGGCGGATTGGTCGCAACTGATCAGGGCGATATCACTCGTGTTCAATGAGATGGAGTTGGTATCGTCCACATTCACGAGGTTGCCCGTAACATTGAAGTTCTACGCGGGATCGTCAGCATTATCAATCCCGGACACTGGTTCAACCACGTAGCGCAGTACGAACCGTCAGTTCACTCTGATCGAGATTGACCAAGGCCGTTGTCAACGGGGTAACGCTGACGCCCGACGGAAGCTGAATCTGGGCGCTCTCCAGATGAAATCTGGCTTTTCCCACCCACGAAAGATCCCGGGAGTTGTTGGACGGCACCACAGACCAACCGGACGAGTCTACCGCGAGAATAGTAGTCGATAGAGCGGACAGAAGAAGGAGGAGGAGGGGAAGAGAGGAAAAAGAGAAAGGAAAAAAAGAAGGGTCCTGAATGGGCCCCATCGAAGAAAAAAGCCAAGCTGGGACGAACGGACTTCCCCACGATGACGAGGCTTACGGATATGGCGGAGGTTATGGGGCGCAGGAGATCATTTAGTCCCGGATCTTCTGCGTTCACCGATCCCGAGCGCCTATGGCAGAAGAGAAAAAAGGGAAAAAAAGAAATAACAGCTAGGTACACAAAAAGACTGGCCGATCAATGCCGGTCTGATGCACCGTGACGGTGGGGGTTCCAACAAAAACTGAATTGCAATAACTGGGGAACAAGAGTTGGGGCGAGCGGTTAGGAAGAAAAAGTGGAATTATCGATAAGCAGAGGGATCAATGGAAGTGGATGGATGGATCACCGACAACGGGAGGTGAAATTCGGAGATGCGGTGGAGAGTGAGAGGGGGTTATGTCAGAGGGAACCAACCACCGACTTTACGGTGGAGTTGCCTCCTTAGGGTTGCAGTGGTCACTTCGTTGGATAAAAAGGCAAGTTTGTCAGAAAATGATCCGGACGATCCGCTGAAACAGGCTGTGGAAATTAAAGGGAACACCAAAAATATGTTCTTCGTCCCAGTCGAGTGTGTCTAAGTAGCAAGTGTGGGGGAAGCAAACGGAAGAGTAGTTGCTTGTAGATATAATAATTATTCGAAAGGTTAAAAGTAACTTCAGGAACTCATAATCAATAACTGATACGGCGATTCGAACGAGGAACCATGGATTTCCTGACGACTAATCGAGTGACTAATTCGGTCTGGACAAATACGAAAACGATAAGAGGATCATCATCTGGCCTTGATTTGCGCAGAGCGAAACCCGAGGTACAGAGCATGCATTCGGTCCAATCCAATCAATCCCCTATCGTCTGGTCCTCTTGCAATCTTATCCAAACAATTACAAACTTCGGTTTAATCTTCTGCGATCGAGACTACATTTTAATTTCGTCTGGTTTCGATTGTTAAACACTCCCAAGATGCGGGGGAGTTAAGTTACCAGTACCAAATACTGCAGTTCCCATCTTAGGGCCGATGGACGTCACATGTTGCCGATCTTGTCTCATTTTTCAGGCCAAGACAGAAAGGATTATCGCCCAGTCAACCTATGGGCGATACACCCAACTCGAACAATGTCTATTGAATTGCATAAGAAGGTGGAGATGAACCATGCGAAGGAAAGAAAAAAAAAAAAAAGGTAAAGAAAAGCACCTGATTTGAATGCGATGAGTTGCGTCATCCATCAGAATGCGGTCCAACCTTCAAACTCTCCGCACTGGTGATCCGCTGGCAGACAGCTCTCTCCGACCACCAAGACTCGATACCATACCATGGCATGCCGTTCCCAGTGCCATGGCTTGAAAAATGTCTGAGTGGTTGTGGTGTGCCCGAATTTAGAACTACTATTCCACCTCTCTCGTGTTTACTGAACCCCGACGTGGACAAGCCTGATTCGGAAATCCACTTCGAGGCTGAGACGGATCGGTAAGCCCGACAATGGATTATTCAACACAGCCTCACCATCCCGGCGCCTGAATTCAGAAACACAATTGGTAATCCTTTCTACCCCAATCCTTTTGATCGCAAGTCATGTACATCATTATCTCTGCAGGACATGAAAAAAAATGTCCTGTCGACCGCGGGTTCTCCGCATGTGGAGTGATACGCCTCCGCGATCGGAGGCAGGCGAATCTCCGCACTCGGGCTCTGCACTGCATGTTTATCGACCTTCCGCATCCGACAGGATCACCACCTGCGGAGGCGGTTTTCTAACTGGGCAATGCTGCGTCCCAATATCCAAATGGTTGGATCTCTTAGTTTTACCTTTCTCTTGCATTTGATTCGGTCGGCTTCCCTTCTGGTCCCTGTCTTTTGCTCTGTGCTCGGGGTTTACCCAGCTTGGGGTGGATTGATCGACGCCAGGTTGACGATCTCACCATGCAATCGCAGTTTCTTTTGCTAATGATATGAGACGTAGTCCAATTACGGGTGGCCATCTTTAAGAGTAACTAGAGATACTAGTTCTCTCGCAGAGAAGAGACGCCTCTAGTGAACTTTTGGAGTTCCTAAGAATCAGCCGTGCCCGGGTACTGCTGAGTAGATACCAGAAATTTATAATCGTCGGCTCCGCAGGTTGGTTAGTAGTACGCTGTTGTGTTCGGTCTTAATAGCACTGCAGTGTTTCAAGTAAAGCAAGTCAAAGCAAGAAAAGAAAACGAAAGGAAGGACAAGCTCACGACCAATCTATGCGGTCGACATGGTGATACAATAGGTCACAATATTGCAACTCCGACTAGGGCGACGCACAAGCCACAGCTACAACTACAAACCGATTGACGGGAATGTTGACCCTAATGCCAACACGCACAATCCCATTGCTCACCGCAAAAGCAGCCACACAGTGAGTCCATGTGTGACAACGTCTTCCTTTCTGCATGCCGTCCGACATTTCCCTCCCGTGCCAACAACCCCGGAATATCCAAAGCTTGGCTAGGGTCTAACGATGTGACTTGCCGGGCGAGGCACCTTACTTTTAACTCGGAGAAAAGAACCCTGAGCATGTTATTTCCGCAATGGGCTCTTTCATGGGTCTCTCCTGTGTTTTTGATTGCTTGATTTGGTGACCGATTTAAGTCCATGCCGGGAAATTGGCAAAAGCTCGGGATCCGGCATATCCTTTAGTCATAATGCCGTGTCGCTTGGTTCCAGTTAATATCTCATCCAGGGCGAGTAAAGGCGAAGCAGGTATCGCCAACCGTCTGCAGACCACCACAGACAAATCAAACAAGGTAGGAGGACACCGCGGAGATTCGTTATCTACCGCACCTACCCTGTATATAACTCCTTTTTATGCATTGCATCATCTAGCAGGCTCCCAATCAGGCCGTGTGGATTCTACACATTGAACTTTATCTGGAAACTATGGACTCTGTAAAACCCCGTGATCAGGGTTTTGCTGCTGTTCACCGGTATATTCATGAAACCCACACAGGTCAATGTGGTCTGCAGAGCTGACAGTTGACCTGTCCGAAAGAGGGTCTGGAGGAGGTCCGTGAGACGCTGCAAAGGATGTGTGAGCTGTGGAGGCGACAGGAAACGGGGAACCAAGTCAGAGCTGGGACGGGTTTGTGTGACATCTGGAGTCGTTTTCATCGACCGGAAGGAAGGTCTGGAGCGAGGTTTATCAGGTTCTCCTTTCTCTCGGCAGTTGTCTATCCCACATCGTATTTGGAATCAGGGGGACTTTTTAAAGGGAAGGACACTGGGTTGAGGCACGGATATCAGAGACCGGATGAGGCGTCTGATAGTCCAGCTGCACCGGGCGTGCTAGAGTCGTAAGGGAATCCACACGGCCCAGTCTTGGCATAGTTGAGAAACGAGCTTTCTGTGGACTAATGGGTTCCCCATCAGATGATGACGATTGGTGGGAGACATGGGCCTCGACCCTCCATGACAGCAACGCTTGGTCCGTGTGTAGGTTGCTTCCCACTCTGACACGATCATCAAAACCTAAAGGTTGTGGGATGACAGGATGATAAATCCCATGGTGGTGGTGGCGGTGGTGGTGGTGACATTCCTGTGAATGGAGACTCCTGTCGCATGGGATTTCATGGGCTATGCTACTACTAGTAAGGAAGGTTAGGACCGAAGGTAAGGTACAGCCCAGAACTAAACCTGATGGAGCTCTTTTCCCCAGGGCGGCCAACCAGATATGCCCAGGAAGGCTAAACGGAAAAAGAAATGAGAGGGATAATTTGAAAAGACTCAGATGCATGAAAGTATATGCACCTCAACAAAGAAAGTGGTTGCGAGGGTTTTAAAACCAATCTGGCGGTTTTCGTCGGCTTTGTTCAGAGACTTGAAATCCCTCTCGATCAGCAGGCATCACTCACTGATGACTCGGTCAGATGCCAGTGATCTTTTTAAAGAAAAGGGACAGGGGAAAGCGACATGGTTATCAATCCTGAAGGTGGGTATCTGGTTTGATTAGTGTTGCGCAACGTGAGAGAGAAAAGGGCACAGAGGAGAGGACAAGAAATGAGAAAAGAAATTGATGAAAATAATAATTAAAAAAGAAAAGAAAAGAAAAGAAAAGGAGAGACGGAGAGCACAGACAAAGAACAGATGGATATTTGACAGATCGGGTGGCCCACAAGCATATCTAAAACCCCAGGGAAAGAAAAAGAAAATATAAAAAAAAAAATCAAATACCGTTCATAATTCGCAATAGGCCCGGACTCAGGTCTTGTTCCCCCAGAATCTACAATAAGAAAAAGAAAGGAAAAGAAAACCCGATCAATAAAGGAAAATCATGGCCAAAGGGTAGACTAAAAAGAAACAGAACAAAAAGAAAAGAAATGAGGGAACCATACCAGACTGGGCCAAAATTAGTAGCACGGTCCCATAGGCTACGAGAGTCTGGAATATTTACCCATCAGCACATCCCCGCTTCTATTTGAGGCCTCGAACGCCGGACCGCCCATGACTCCATTGACCTGGGGACTACGATTGGCCCGCACCGACAGGGAGGCGTGCAAGGTTCCCTGCTTGAGGGTCACTCTTCATTCCCAATTCATAACCATTGACTGAAGATTTCTGACAAATTGATCTATTTGAGCAGATCGGGAAGGCCGACAGGGAAGAGACGGGAGAATTAAAGTAGGAGTGAGACAGACATAAATTAAAAAAATAAGAGAAATAAGAGAAAAAAGAAAGAAAAAAAAAATTAAAAGTGGAACGGAAAAGGAATCAAAGCACATCAAAAACAAACTTAAAGTGGGAGGTAGAAAACTAAAGTGGAATAATGATTAAAAGGAGAGACACGCCGGAGAAAGGATAAAAAGAAAATAAAAGAAGAGAAAATTCTTTCTTATTATTTTAGAGACCCTTATTGTGTGTGTGGGTGGAGGTGTGTGTGTGGGAAGAAGTAACAAGAAAACCAGAGGGGAAAAAATCACGATGTTAATTCACTTCCCATTCTGAGTACAAGCAGTAGTTACTGACTTTCTTGGGCTTACTCTACTCTGTCTTTTCTCTCGCTACTTGCTCTCTCTCTCTTCCTTTTCCCTGTTCCTCCTCTCCCTCTTTTATTCTATTGATTCCTCTGGTGATGCCCTTGTCCTCCTCCTCCTCCTCCCCCCTCATTTCATTTATTTCATCAACGTCTCCCGCTGTCCTCAAAGGGGAAAAAGAAATCGGTCGTGTCTTTTGAGCGGGTCCACCCGTTGCTTTCACATTAACTATGCGCAACATGGCGATGAACCGGTAAACAGCGGACAAAGAGAAAAGAGGACTAGAAGCAGAAGCCGACAAAAGCCAAATCATCGCCATATCAATCAACCACCCTCACCAACACCACCAACCCGACAAACATCAGACCACCCCTAAAATCCAAGCACACATCTTATCTCACTCTCGCTGAATGGTCAACCAGTGCATTTGTCTGGACTTTTCCTTTCTTTTTTCCTTTTTGTTTTATTTCTCCTAACCCTCCCTGACATGACCGCATCGACTCGGTTGGCAAGACAATAGTTCTCCTGTGCTTCCGGCCTTGAACAGGGAGAGTCGACGCTTTGACTTCCATCGCTGCAGAATGCCGCCTCCAACCTCCCTCGTCCCAGCAGCCCCTCCAACTGCTGAGGACGATCAATTCGCCGCCAGTATTTGGAGAAAACGTTTCGAGAAAAGACCTCTTTCACCGTAAGGCTTTTTCTACGTTTCTTTTTTTCTATTTTTTCAATCGATTTTATTTTATTTTTTGAATTATTTTCCATCTGTTTTTATCTCATCGCGGTTCCCCTTGTTTTCCCCTCATTCTTCCCCTCCTATCTTCCTTTCCACTTTGAAATATAAAATTCAATGATCGGCACACACATACCTCCTCGCCCGGTCCCCTCTCGTTTACAACATCCACGCTCAGCTGATTGGATCGCATACATCCACCGTCGATCTTTACCCATAGGCTATTAGATGGCTAATACCGTCACAGACACCCGGTAATTGGGATACTCGATGTGGAGTACAACGAATTGGCCCAGTCGTGGAAGAGATTTCAAGAAAATCTTCCTCTTGCAGATCATGTCGAATTTCAGGAACGACCACAAACGTCTCAGGATGTCCGGTTGGTGGTACGCAACGTGCAGACTCGGTGGCTGTCTCACCCGAGGCAGCAAGTGTTTAGCCGCTCAATGACGCTCTGCGACACTTTTCTGGAAACCATAGAACCCCACGCAGTATTGTTGACGACTCTTCCCAAGAACGAGTCCTACCGATCCCTCTTCTATGGTGTTCTGCAGTCGATCATAAAGGTGAGCTTTTGCGACTTTCCTTCGAGCTCAAACTGCATACTAAACAGGTTTGGCAGGCGTCGGCAAATTATCCTAGAATCATGGAAGGCGTCATCCGGGCACTAGTCAAAGTCAACCAATCGATTTGCCTACCGCCTGGAAGTCATGGACTAGCTTTCTCCACGGATTCAATCCCCTCCATTGCGAAATTTTATTCTTTGACTTTCTTCTTCCTGGGGGAGTTGATGGACTGGTATGTACGAAGGTCCAAGTGTCGTCTTCTACAGTGCTTGCACCAAGATGTATACTTGAACTTTCGGTATCTCATCTGGAGCATCCGAAGCAGCGCGATACACATCATCGGCGGACTGATCGATGGCATGGACATGGACGACCCGAAGTACGAAAAGAAGCGGAAAATCATGCAGAGCAGTGACCTCTATCTCTGGGAGGAGACGAGATTGAGCCAAGTCGGTCTGCAAAAATGGGACCGTCGGATTATAGCTCAGACCGCCATGACCCGTCAGTTGATATGGGAAATTCAACACGATGCAGCGGAACGACTCCAGCTAAGGGCCGAAAGTCACCTACTTCTCTTGCAGATGCTCGACTTGACCAGCCAGCGGCTTCGCTCTGTCACCCAGCAAAACAGCGGTATCGCCTGCTTAACGACGACGGTCGCACAGGACATAGGTATGCAGGGTGGTGACCTCGGGACAGACCTGCCGTCGGAACTGACATTGATAACGTCCCAAGAAACTTCCAGATACAAATGGTCCTCAGGGCCTAAACACAAATACACACGGGTAGAGCTGCAGCTCGCCTCTAAGCACCTTCAGGACTTTTTCCGGAACGACGACCAAGTGACCGATCTCGATTCCGATGTCGATGTGATTGCCGAGGACAGTGTGGTGGAATCCTTGCAGCAATGGGCCACCAATGTTCATTCCCAAGTCCTCGCCATCGGTGGCTCCCCAACCACTGCCTTTCCTAGCCCAGTCGCCCTCGTCTCGGCCTGTTACGCCACCTTTGCTCGGAAGACGAAATTACCTGTCATCTCTCATTTTTGCTCCCTCCCCACCGAAGAACGAAACGGGATGACCTTGTTCGAACAAGGTCTTATATCGCTCGCTTACAGCCTCATTCGACAATTAATTGATTACTTGCCTCCGGTGTTGGAAGGCCATGCCGCGTGCAATCTAAATACGGAACGCTTCAGCGCGCTAAATGGCACGATGACCAGCTGGAAAGAGGTGCTCTCGCTAATTGACATGCTTTTGTACCTGGCCCCACCCGTTCTCGTTTGCGTCATTGACGGCCTCGATGTCCTCGAAGATTCCTCGACCGATGGACCGATCCGGTCCCTCGTTCGAACGCTTTTGACCCACACGAGACATCAGACGGCCACAACGGCGGACGGAAGCCAAAATCAGGATGTGCTGCTGAAGGTTCTCTTCACCGTCGCTGGACGACCGAACACACTAGTGGAGACCCTTTCGGAGAACCGTCTGATTCTCAGTGAGTCGAATCAAGTCAGTCAGTTGGCTTCGACCGATGGGGCGTTGAATCCTGATGTCGGGATTGTCATGATGAATGCATGAAGCAAAAATTGTCGATCTACGAGCGAGTATCCTGCATTTTTCTTTCCTTCTTCTTTTCTTTCCTTCTTCTTTTCTTTCCTTTCTTCTTCTCCCATCGTTCCATCTTGCAAGGTTATTTGACTTTTCGGGCGAAAATTCGGGGACATTAATAGAATTTGCACGGGATGGGCTTCCTTTGAATATAACATTGCTTGGAAGAGATATAGCACATTCTTCTTCATTGTTCATCTTTTGTCACGGTGCTCGGATTTTCATTTCCCGTTACTTTGTTTACCTGTGGTCCCCTTATTTGTGCTGTTCTACTGGATTCATGGGGCATATTGTGATGAATCTTTGCCTTTGGCCGGCTGTAACCTTCTTTTACCCTGTCATTCTGTGGCTTGTTGGGGGTGTCATGGAGGGATTAATTGTACATGTGTATTAATACTTCTATGATGATGACGGGAATGCATGACGAAGTACATATTGTGTGGTTCAACGGCGGATCCAAGATATTCACAGTCCTTGTAATAGGTGAGCCTCTTCGAAGGATCTCGAGCAGTCTGAGGGACATAGCTATCCCCTTCTGAACTTGAAGTTGTTCAGTCTTGTACAGGGGGTTAGTCATCACCCCGGAGATTGGTTTCCGTCTCCACATGCCTGAGGCCGCACATAGGGAGCCTTGTTGCTTGGGCATTTCTCCAGACTTTTATACTGGCGATATAGATATGATTGGCTGTCGTGAGGCACTAGTGGACGGAAGTTGTAGAGTTGAGGCAGTCAGAACCGCCGACGAAGCTACTCCCCACATTAAATTCCTCAAGATCTTGAATTTCGGAAATTCTGGGCAAAGGACGCCAGTGACTTCATTTTCGGAATTGTACTCCCATCCACCAATATATATACCCGTGCATTGTGAACCGAAGGACCTCACCCATTCAACTTCTTATTACGAACCACATCAAACACAATGGCAGTCCCAAACGGATCCCACAAAACCGTCCCCAGCCGACTATTCCAGATTGAAACCCCCAATCTGGAAGACTTCAAGAAAATCTGCTCCCAAACCACCGACAAATCCACCTACCCACTCGCAGCATCCGTAGACCACAACATCCCCGTCTACGATGCCCGCACCCTGGACCTTCAAGACACCTCCCTCACCACCACCCTGCAAGACGAATGGTACCACATCCTGAGCACAGGACCTGGCATTCTCGTCCTAAAAGGCATGTACGACCCAACCCAATACGCCGAAACCCTCAACACCACCAACAAAGCCTTCACAAGCATCATCACACGCGAACGCGCATCCAGCACCAAAAAAGGCGACCACTTCGCCGCGAGCGGCAAAAACGACCGCATCTGGAACTCCTTCAGCAAACACGCCCTCGAAGACCCTTCTTCCTTCATCAATTACTACTCCAACCCCTGGCTCCGCCTCGTCAGTGAAACCTGGCTCGGCCCCGCCTACCGCGTCACTGCACAAGTCAACGTCGTCAAACCCGGTGGCGCAGCCCAGGACAGTCA
The DNA here is from genome assembly GCA_009176405.1 of Aspergillus novoparasiticus. Lineage (NCBI taxonomy): Eukaryota > Fungi > Ascomycota > Eurotiomycetes > Eurotiales > Aspergillaceae > Aspergillus > Aspergillus novoparasiticus. The sequence goes on along the minus strand of ML733509.1, from coordinate 32,888 downwards.
CCGCGATTACCATCTCGGCTTCCAGGACTTGGAGACTTGCGCTTCCTTTCCGAGGAATATCCAGCTCGCGAGCCAGCATCTGACTCTCCAGGGTGCGGTCGCGCATAGCGATATGCCGCTACAGAGCGGTCCGACTCGGTTCTTGCCGTTCAGCCAGACCTATGAACCGGGGTATCTTGCCTGGCGGCGGGAGGACTTTAGGGCTTTCTTTCAGGAGAAGTATGTAGCTTTGCCGTTGGAGTTCGGGGACGGGCTGTTTTTTAACCCGGCTGTTTTCCATGCTGCGGGTGCGAATGAGACCGAGCCGACTCCTGATGGGGGGTTTCATCGGAAGGCCAACTTGCTGCAGATTAGTAGTGGGTTGGGGAAGGCGATGGAGAGTATTGATGTCGTGCCGATTGTGGAGAGGTGTTGGGGGACGTTGTTGGAGAGGTTTAAGCATGCTGGGGAGGTGGATGGGGGGTTGGAGAATTTTGTAAAGGCTGTTGCGGATGGGTATCCGTTTCCGACGAATTTGGATAAGAGACCACCGGCGCCGAATGGCATGGCGCCGGAGAGTGAGCAGGATATTATTGTTAGGGGGTTGAGGGAGGGCTGGGGGACTGAGAGGGCTGTCGAGGAGTTGAGGAAGATGAGGGCGGATTCTTGGGCTTAATATTTTGCTTGTTGGGTTGGGGAATGGTATATGGTATGTGTGATTTATGATGTTATTTTGATTTAGCGATAGTCAATTTGATATGATATATACTGAATATAGATTTTACGGAAAATATTTCCGTCTCTTAAATGATCTGATATAGTTTGGAATAGGTGTAAGTACGTGGACTATGTAAATATGCTATATTAATATGTACAGATGTACAATATTCACATCTGAATGGATACATATACAGTCATATCTACAGAATAGTGTCAAACAACAACACAGCCACGAGTCAAGGGTAAGATCCCCTCATGACTCACCAGTCCCGCAAATACGAACTGATCAACAACAAGCCGATGACTCCAACCTCAAGATACGAGCTCTACACTACTCAATCAGATATAAACTCACCATAAAGCCCTAATCCCAGCGTCATCCCTCAACTTTTATAAACACAACACATCCAAGTCAACACCCATCCCAAACCTACAACCTCCCTCCAGGTCACAACTACAACACCCCCAAAATGCCACGCAAAACAAAAACCTCCCAAAGAGCCACCCACCAAACCTCACAAAACCAAGACAAGGACCCCCTAAAAAGGAACCCCCACATCCGCACAACCCCAACCCACATCTTCTTCCACTCCGGCCCTCTCTCAAACTGGCATCCCAGCACACCCCCCTTCCCCGGCCACAGAGCCCTAACCCTCTGTCTCCCCGACCTCGACGCCCTAGGCATCCCCCACCCATCTCCCAAATCCGCCGTAACACGGCTAATCAGCTCCTGGTCCTTCACCTGCGGCGAGCAATGGATGATGGCCATGAAGGGGTGGTTATTTGAGGATATACCCGGGTTGGACTCCGGGGTGGATATCTCGGATGAGGAGTTTGAGGGTGTTAGGGCTGTTGCTTTGAGTACTTCTGAACCCTCGTCTGAGTCCACCCTGGAAAGGGCGATATGGGACTCAACGGCTGCGAGTGTGTTGAGGACGAAGCAGCCGAGGGTGCAGAAGGCTTTGGGGCGCCGTGCGGAGGGGTTCCGGGAGGATGTTTGGGAGTTTGCGAGTGAAGTTATTGTGATTGCGGGGTGTGTGGCGAGGGCGGAGGTGGATCCTGCTTTGAGGGAGGTGTATCTTGCGAGTGGGGGGCGGAGGTTTGTGGAGGGGAGTGTTAGGGATCGGGTTTGGGGGGTTGGGTTGAGGTGGGATTCGGGAGAGATTGAGGATGAGGGGAATTGGAGGGGGAGGAATCGGCTGGGGAGGTGTCATGGTGAGGCGGCGAGGGTGGTGAAAGGATCTTTTGTATAGGAAGGGTTGTAGCGGGGAGTTACAGTGAGGTTTGCTAGTGGGGAGAGGCTAGAGGATCTGGTTAGCATGGGGGGGACTATAATGATTCTTTATTTTCTTACAAAATACAATAGTTCTTGCTAGATTTAATTGTCTATGCTATATAATATTATAAGCGAAGAGATAAAATCCTGAATTACTCGTATTTTAAAAGTTAAGGATACTATATAATTAGAAAGTTATATTAGCTGTCTATAGTATAAGATCTAGGGGGATATATTGACTGTGGGTTCCTTATTTAGCCTAGCATCTATGTGTGCCTTTGTTAAATAGTTATATAGATAAGACCTCATATGTAGAATAATCAAAGATTTCGAACTACATGAACATTTATAATTTTATCTTGTCCAGAATCTCGATTTGATTTGTCATACCAGTAGTTGATTCCAAGATTGTATATCTTTGACACGGCGTTCCTGTGTTCCTTGACAGCTCTCACACGCACAATAAGACCATGTACTTGATGTTCTTCCCCCATTGGCAGCAGGAGACGGCGTTCCCCGCTATGTTCCCCACTAAAATAGCTCTCATATGTGTCGAAGTCTTGGTGTAGGTCACTCGCTGGCCTGCGGGAAGCAAGGAAACCTAGCGTCAGGTCTGGTGATGATGCTAGCATAACTATTGCCCCGAATTCTTTAGTGTATTGAAAAATGAGAAAGGCGAGTGTTGTATAACGTCCTCTAGCAGGGTGTACCACTGTGAAATCTTCCGTATGTTTATTGTTTATTGTGGGAGACACGACCCGTGCTCGGGTATTCATAAAGTCGAATCTGAAGGTTATATAAGCTGGTGTGCTTTGCTTATCCGGTTGAATATTTCCTTGGGGCACGTATATTGTTTCTGTACGACCCTTTATTGGAATTCCTAAACGACACCCAAGCATCACTCTAGCGTATCTATTATCGAATTCTGAAAGCCGCTTTAGGTATATACCGAAGAAAAGCCCGTTGTGGTTATTACCTTCGCTAGGTGGCTTGCCGCAGTGGAGAACTGCCAGGATGAGAGACCCCCTCGGCTGCCTGGCGCTGTTGCGGAGGTTGAGCGATAAATCAATACGCAGGCCCCGGTTCGTCATTGCATATGGTGGGGTAGGTTCCAATTGCTGGTAAGGCACCATGTTTTGGCTATTCGCAAAGTGTGCCGGTGATGATGCGAGTAGACCGTGAAGGAGGTCGGCGGGTGCACTTTTGTCGGTCCAAGCAAAGATTGTGTGATCGTCTGATTGTTTCATGATCTCTTCCTGTAGGCGAAGAAAAGCTTTCTCTCCTCCCTCGCCGTACAGCATGGGCATGTTGACAGAAAATATTCCCATCAGGCAGTAAGCCATGTCCTCTGGTCGGGTAGTTTGACGCCTAGCAGCCCATGACATGCGTTGCGCTATACTCCTCTCAAAAAGCGGTAACTCACGACTTAGAATGGCCTCGTCGATACGTGTGATACTCATCAATTTGTGAGCTAAGCTACTTCGCTCTCCAAAACGGACCCAACCTTGGGAGAAGAACACAACCTCGGAGGGAGCCAGCAGCTCCTGTAGGGTCCATCCACGAGTGAACCATCTGCTTTTTTCAAACTCGGAAGTATCCAATTCTAGTCCATAATGCCCTGGTGTTGCCGTGACATCGAAAATATACGCATAGCAGACCGCAGCGTTTGCATACCACGTGAACATGGAATTGATCGCCTCAGATAGCTCCGCACTACTGCTCTTGTCGATGCAGCAAGTGTCAATCCAGATGTAGGCAAACCCATCGGCCCGCGCTTGCGCACATGCTCCTTGAACTTTTGACCATGCGGATTTTGTTTGTCCTGTGTGATGTTGCATATCTGTGAAAAGGACCTCATCCTCTCCCCAGGTGTGGGACAGGATTGCATAGTCGGGGATGCGGTCTGGCGTAAATTCCACTAATTCAATGGGGTGGGTTCTCAGTAGACGCATCTTGCTATATGGCTAAATTTATACGAGAGGTAGCAAGACAAATAACCAGGGAAGAGAAAGAAGTGAGTGAGATATGAATGTATATGCTGGGCAGAGGTTAGACGCTGTTAAGTGACGGTGGGTTTGTACCTAAGAGCTCGACAAGGCTGGACTCGACTGACGTGGCTTCGCATTAGTGGCTTGACGCTCCTAACCAACCAGGGCGCTGGATAATGCTTCCTGATGTTGGGTATACAACAGGTCTGCAATTAAGAACTGCCCTGTATTCATTGACACAGATGTGTCTATCAGGACCTTTTTCACACTTCGTGTTTCTCTGAAGAGAGAATTACGATTAAGCTCATTGGTCCTCAATATCAGTGTGTTCTCCATTATGCCCTGACCAGTCATGGGCATATAGCATCCTAGAATGTCGTTGTAAAGGTCTCTTCAACACTTCTTATCAATGTCATTGAAGCAGTCGAGTTCTATAACCCACTGTAAGAGGTAAATGGTTAGTGTTGGGTAAGCACAGCTTGGTGAATACTGCCTTTAAGCTTCAGATTGTAATGTAGGTCTCTATGTGTGTTTGCCTTGGTCTTCAGCTGTGTGTTAAATCTGAGGTACAAACGCCGTGAAACTCCACCCCGCCAGGCTCTATTCTTCCTCCATTCTTCTCCCAAAATTGTCCACGCTTCCCACTAAGAGAAGTTCGCGTCTTCTAACATGGTTACGTATAGACTGGCAAAGCAGCTCCTATCCTTGCAGTTACCTGACACCACGGAGAAAGAGATTGACTTTACCGATACCTTATTCTTCACCACCAGCCCAAACCGCCACCTTCCAGCACCTGCCCAGGTGAGAGCTTTGTCCAAAGATATCGATACACGTCCTCAGCCAACACCTATCATATTTGAGAATCTCAATCTGATTGTCAAATTCGGTCTTTATGTGACAATTGTCGAAGCATTGAATCTTTGGATGGTCAAAAAGGTCTTCCATGACAAGGCCCCAGTGCCTGAGCTCTTTGGCTGGCGCGTTGATGAAGAAGACTACATGTTCATATATACGGAACTGATCGAAGGACCAACACTTGACGAGTGCTGGAATCGCCTAGGCACTATTGAGAAGAGTGCTATCTCTGATCAGCTATCACGGATTACGGTGACTCTGCGGCAACTCGAGCAAGACCCCTCTGATCAGTTTATCGGTAAGACCGAAACTATAAGCTGGAGTTCTTAAGAATCACTAACTAATCCTTGTTCAGGATCAATCAATCGAGAGTGTCTTCTAGTCTACGTCTTCCTAAACCAGCTGATAACTGGACTATTCCCCAGTATCAAAGAGTTCAACGAATGGTTCGCTTGTCCCAATCAATGTTTACTTCCGGATAATGGGGAAATAAAATTTACCCACGCGGAGCTAGATCGGCGAAATACCATCGTATCCTCCTTCACTCCGGTTCAGATTGTTATTTTGAACTGGCAGCAAGCGGGCTGGTATCCGGATTACTGGAAATGCTGCAAAGCCTTCTATATCTGCTGGGATGGTGAGTGGCGCAAGGATTATGTCGACAAGTGTTTACAGCCTCGTACGGATGTGTACACTGTTCTTTCTGATTATTGCATGGCTATGGGGACCGGCTAACTCTATGTTCTGAAGTCTTATACATGCTAGCATGGCCTGTGTCAAGTTTCATTATGCTTGAATTCAACGGAATAACTCAGTAGTTCTACTTAAAAAGCAGGCGAGGATAGTTGTGACGTAGCAGTTCAACTCGCTGATATAGTCACTACAATGTAATTTCAAAGACTGGTTTATGGTTATGTTTGCTTCAAATAGCCCGTTCAGTTACACATTTCAGTTACCCATAAATTACCTTGCCTTGTATGCTGTCAATTTCTTAACTCAATGATCTATCATACCTAGGTCCGTACCCTAAGAGGCCAAGCTGCTGGTCCCAACAACATCAGACCTCTCCTTATCATCAGTCCCCAGCTGCGGAGCCACTCGCCATAGACCAATGCCATGAGTAGGAGGATCACGCTTAGACTGAACAATTTCAATCGCCTCACCCCCAAGATATCCCTTCGCAACCAGATGACGCGCATAATCCATCGTCCATTCCTGACCACCTCCTACTCGTAGTCTGCATCAATCATCTCAAAAGTTAGCAACAAACAACCCCACCAAAACCAGCAGCAAGAAAGGGGCCACATACATCATTAACAGGCGCCATGAAATCCCGACTAACCCCCGGTGCCGGCACCTGTGCGGCAGCTATCTCCAGATCCCCCTTAGGATCAGTACGTATACTGCAACCCCCCTCCGGCCAGTCGAAAATATGTACAGAGTTGACCTCTCTAATCGGCTATATTTTATATGGTTCGACGTTTTTAGCTGGCTTATAGCATCTTTTAAACTAGTGGGCGAAGCCGATCATCGGTGCACCGACTACGTTGATCAGGCTGCCGCTTGTGGGCTGTTGGGCTGAGGGAACCCAGATTGCAAAGTGGGCTCGTTGGGTTTTGGAGGACCTGGTTGAGATGAGGTAGATGGTGCGTGGTGCCATTTTGGGGTGGTTTGGGCTCGGTGTGCGTATGAATGCTTTTACAGTGTAAGCTAGAGCTGCTGATATTGTTAGGATTAGGCGATAAACGGTAGATATGAGTGGGTTTGAAGACGTTAAATCTGATGGGTTAGGACGATGAGTAGACATCTACGTCGAGATTGAATCATAGCAGTATGCACTTCGGCGAATGAGGCTGCACTATTCACCATTAGAATACGTCAATGACCGCGCGGCTTCCTTAGGCATCAGATTTCTGTTTTGTATATAATGAACAGTCCTTCTACGCTTCTTTAGGGCTTTAGTCAGAAATCGGCTCCCTTCATTTTCTGGTAGAATATGATACAATTATAGTGACTGTGATCACATCGGAGCCCTACTCCATACGTCGCATGTATTATCATGTAATCACGACATATTGTTAAGACTGCGCAACTACGTAAACATTGCAACAAGTCGACGGCAAGCCAGGTTGTTTGTGAATCTGACATAAGTAGAGGACTATAGATAAGTTATTTTGGGCAAATGGATTCTATGAGTCTATATATTGGATCTGTCAGAAAACCAACGGCCATATTGTCGCTGCCTCCTGCGCTTACAGTCTACTTGTTCATGCAACAATGCTTGTTCGATATGCATTGCATCGAGAAAACGGAGGCTCTCCAGCCTGAGCCTTTGAATTTCCTCAATAGTGATTATCCATGGTTGGTATGTGCGTATAAAACAAGATCTCTTAGGGCTTCTAAGTTCTACGTGATCCAGCACAGTATCAACAAGACAAAGTCTCTCCCAGACCAAGGAACCCAGGTTCTTATATTCGAGTATATTGAATACAGTCCATGCCCATCAACCTGAAACAAAAAGGTGGCATAACATTACTTTCATGATAATAGAACACACCACACAACCCTATAATACAATACAGTCCCTACCTCTTACTCGTCTGCATAAACTCCCTATCCACCCTAATCCCATTCAAAGGAATCTCATCCCCACTCAACCTCCCACTCACCCTCGGCCCCAGAACATTCGTATACGTCTTCGCATAATCCGGCCTAAAAGACGGATCCGAATGGCCCTGCTCCCCCGTCGAGTCCGTCTCATCCGGTAGATGGTAAAACGAATGCCGCTTCGGACGTTCCGAGTGTTGGATAATAGTTGCGGTGCTGTCTTCCGTTCGGGAGGGTCCGGTGGCTGGAATGGAGGATTTGGACGTTTGACCTGTTGTGCTCTGGAATAGGGCCGGGAGTCGGCCGTGGATGCCGAGTTTGCGGGCCATGTAGCGGAGGGCGGGGCGGAGGGTTGGGAGACAGGCGGAGACTATGCCGGCGGACATTTCGATGGCGGTCCAGCCGACTGTTGGGGCGAGGGTGTAGGAGGAGTCGGCTGCGGTGTAGGTGAAGAGGACTGAGAAGCGGTAGGCGGAGGCGAAGACCACGCTGTGGGGGTTAGATTGGTTGATATTAAAGAAGGCAGGCTGATGGAGGGCTTACAAGAAGCCGAGGCTGAAGGCTATTGATACGGCTATTTTCTCGGAGAGGCGGAGTTGGAGCTTCCAGACTTGGGGGATTGGGAGGAGTAGGATGACGATGTCGGTGGCGATGGTTGAGACGGCGTTGGCGATCCATGTCCCGACTTGGTTGATGCATCGGCCGGGGATTTGGGGATACCATAGTTTTTCGACCGGTACGCAGATGAAGATGAAAAGGAATGTGATGCAGATGACCCAGAGAATGACGAAGGTGCCGATGATGTATGCCCATGTCTTGAAGTAGGGAAAGCGGAAGATACGGTAGTACATGAGTAAAATGCTGAGTTTGGTCCAGACGAGGTTGAATACGTAAAGAATCTCGGCCACAACGAGGAACTTCGCGATCATGACGACGTTACTCAGTGGGATAGTGTCGGCATGAAGACCCATTCCTTCTTTTATCATGGCGTAAATAAATCCAACAACGACTAGGTTCCATAACTAGGATAGTCAATAATGACGAGACAAAGATCTCATACAGATATGCCTATACTCACCATGGAAAATATGATCATATAGTCATCCCACCATAGCTTTTGCTTCCTTTCATAACGTGCAAGCAGTCGGAGGCAAACCGTCACGAACGCCAGCACCGTGACGGAGGCCGTGGTGGCTATCGACCATTGCTGTAGATCGTCCTGATCATTCTCCATGAGGTGCAATCCAATGCCATGGAGCCAGATACCACGCAACCGAGTCGCGAAAAGCCTGGGAGGCAATGTTTAGTTTAATATACGCGAATGAGCAAACCCCGGGAATCCCCCTTGCGTCGTATGTCGTAATGTTCATTCGCGGAAGCATCTCTTGTCCTCCGCACCGCATGAAACATGGCGTGTAAAGGTGGATCCCATGCATTTGTGGATCGACATGGGCTCGGGAGAGGTTCTAGAAATCCTGGATTTGACACAGGGACAAGAAACCCGGCGAGGAATTGGTAGCTTTAGGGTTTGTCATGTCACCGTTAGCCTACACCGGGTTGGGCAGCTGCTCCGCGACTCCACTTGCATCCTCAGGGCCAGTAATTGAACTGTCGGCGGGTCACGGATAATCCACGTGGTTCTGCCTAGCTGGAAAAAATCAGCAAATACGACAAGTTTCCACAGGGTAACTTCCACGACAGTCTCAAGACGTAAAAAGTACTACATCCCTCTTCACCAAGTGGCAAACTCTTTACAGGCTAAATATTTGAACACAACACTAGCTAATCATTGACGCTACCAAGCTCTTCTCTCATATATAAACACACTTGTCAATCCGGTACCTATCCGCAAGACTTTCACAAGACCACTTCATTTATACTTGGTGACCATTTCCAAGAGTGCTTCATTCACCTCCTTCGGATTGGTGGCGTTCAGATAGTGCGCACCGCCCTCAATCATGACCAATTTGGCCTCCGGGGAAGCAGTGAAAAGTTTGATTTGCTCCGCAGGAACGACGGTTCCAAATGGTGTATCCTCAGTGCCCTTATCTAGTGTTAACGCACAGATCGCCCACTAGAACCGATTGGTGATAAAGTTGGCACTCACCTGTAGCCAATAAACAGGACATTTGATGTCCCTCAGTCGGAGCAACAGTCCGTCTCGCTCCAGGAGGCAATTAAGTGCCATGCGCACCTTCTTTCGTCCCTCATCACCCTGGTATACTTCTTTCAGGGTTTGGGTCCAGAACGCAGATTTCTCCGCAGTGGCCGCAGCCCCGAAGCCAATGCCTCCGACCAGACCGCACCAAACATCATCGACAACAAATTCAGGTGTGGCCGAAGGGCTCGTCCACTTGTCATAGAAGGTTGTCAAACTGGCTGCGGGGTCCCAGCATCCCTTGGACCTAGAATCAGCTGATTCGTAATCCATGGATGTTCCCAGGGGCATGAGACCGAGGATCTAGCAACATGCGAGGTTAATCCTATTGGGCTTGGCAGGGACTAAAATCGGCTCTGCATTAGCTCGAACTTACCCTGTCTGGTGCGAGAAGTGCCATCCGGGTCACCATCCATCCTCCCTGGCTTGTTCCCAGGGCGAACGCCTTCTGGATCCCAAAGTGATCCATCACCTGTAATGCCATGATGGCCGAATCCCAGTAGGTAAAATGTTCGGAGGGACAACTGGTCGCGCCATGACCCAACGGCTCAATGGCCAGGAGGTTCATCGCGTCGGTCAGCTCCTTATTATTGAATTGATCATGGTAGAGAGAGACAGTCATGCACATAGAATTGATAAGAACGCATGTCGGCTTGGAGGGATCGTAGTGGTCATTGGAGAGGGCATAACCGGCCTTGATACCGCCCAGGTGGGGAACTTGGATAGTTTGTGTCGCCGCCATTTCTGCGAAGATTTAAATTGATAGTGTGAACTGAATTCAATGGTGTGTGATTTCAGCTCGTATTCCCAGGCGAGACCAGACTCATATCATAAACCGAAGGGAGATTAAACATGCCACCTCGCTTCGGCACATAGCCCCTCCAGATTTTCCCCTCTAAAAAACGTAAATCCCAACAGAGTTCTCGTATTCGTCCACCTTTGGGGATTTGATCTCCAATTGACTGATGTTGACACGCCGAGTGTCGGCATTGGCTCCATTTCTGGTTCGATCAGCGCCGGCTCTTTGATCCGGGGACCGCCCTAAGCTTATAATTAAAGGTCAAGCTGTCAACCGTGTCTGCTATTACCGGACGTTTTCCGAGACATCCCCGGCGGCTCCACCCGTCGGGACAACGGGAAGTTGTAAATCCGTGTGCTGAAGATTCTCCCTGCAAGGAAATCATCTTCACTAGTAATAGTGATTTCATAATGCCAATCTACCGGTTTTCTCCGGGCCCACTTGTGATGTGTGCATTTCTCCAAGGAGCGGGGGCAGATTTTTCAAAGTGAGGCGGACGGAGTAGAGACCAAAGAATGTGAAAGGTCAATCTTGCCCCTTTTTTTCTGATTTAGGATCACTGGGTGAGAAGCACCATGTACGCTGTCTGTGCTGCGTGAAAAGCAATTGGTGTGAACCGAGATACAGATTGAAGATAGAAAACTTAGTGTGCAGGATCTAAGATCTCTACCGGTGCAGAAAGCGAATAATGCGTGGGCCTTGTCAAATGCTTTTCCACTACTCCATAGCAGGGGCGTTAATATATTAAGATATATTATACCAAGCCGGCCCAGATCGGTCAGCCATCTGTTGGTTTTCTAGACCCATAGTAACCAGGCTGTTGGGAAGTAGTCCTGTGCAGACTGCCATAGCGTATATTTTGGCGTTTACATATAAATGAATCCCTCACATCAATTCATTGCGGAGGAAATATAGCAAGCGTTCAAGATATGTATAGCTGACAAAAGATATATAAATAATACGATTATCTCCACCATACCAGAGACGGGGCTTATAATAAATTCGCACAGCCTAATTATGATCGTCTTCAGCAATAACATCGCCATCAACGACAACGGTGCTACCCAAGCCCTCGTTTGGCCAAAAGCCCTCGCTGTCCCGACAATACCAGTCGACAGTCGCCCGTAGTGCCTCGTCAAAGTTTGTCCGCTGTTTCCATCCAAGCGCACATAGCGTGGAATCGTCGGTCCAGTACATACCATCATTGAACGGGCGATTGGCAACAAACTCAATCCAGTTGTCCGAATCATATGTCCCATCGGGATAGAAGCATTGAAAGATTTTCTCTGCCATCTGTCGAACCTGCAGGTGGTCGTTCGAGGAGATATTGTACGTCTCACCGTCGGTTCCCTTGTGGAAGACCACGTCAAGTGCCTCTGCAGCATCACCCGCCCATAAAAATGCCCGCGATGTACGACCATCTCCATGGATCGGCATTCTTCTTCTCTGGTTCAAGAGGGTAATGAATCGAAGGATCAGCTCTAGTCAGGTTCTGATTAGAGGACCACTAATGATAGCGTCGAAGAATGCCTACTCTCAGGATATCGATGTGGCCCGACACATTATTACATCGCACAATAATGAGTGACATGTGAAACGACTTTCGGTATGCTTGGACGATCATCTCGGTCGCGGCTTTGCTCGCTGAGTATGGATTTGTGGGATGCAGGCTTTGCTCCTCGATGAAGGCAGTAGGGCTTTGAGCATCGTTCTCACCGTATACCTCATCAGTGGATATGTGGATAAATCGTCTGATCGAGCCTAGCTTTCGAGCAACTGCTAGCAGCACCTGAGTGCCTATGATATTGGTTTGCGCAAACGACAGAGGATCGTTGAGTGATGTGTCGACATGCGACCTAGCAGCGAAATGGACGATAGAATCAATATGATAGTTGCGCAGCGCATTTTCTACATCTTTTGGAGCGCAGATATCCCCTTTGATGAAATGAAAGTTTGAGGATTGGGCAACACTCTTGAAGTTGTTTACTGAGGCGCAATAGTCGAGATTATCGAAGCAAATCGCGGCATAACGGTCGCCGTAGTTCTGTAACAGATGCCGGAAGAACCAGCCGCCGCTACACGCATGTCAGTTAAGTTCCGAAGCTACCAATTCGATAATGAAGGTGCTTGCTACTCCCACATGAAACTGGCACCTCCGGTCACCAGGATACTCTTCAGCACCGGCACACCGTTGAGTTGCGTATGCTCCGAACGAATCATGCCACCTGTAAGTGTATCAGAATTGGCATGCATATTGACGTGCTGAAGCTCAGATCAATCACCTAATGCGAATACTCAATATCTAGCCCACAGTGAAATCCACTCTTTATCTACCAGCACGTGGCTTACTTCTCCGCAACGAGCTTGGTTGCTTTGCGCCTTATCATCACTGAATGCTATCTCAGACCTTGCGTTAGTTCAGGAGCTTAGACTCGCTCCATGCAATAGCACGGACGCGTAAACAAATGGCCATGGGTTGAAACAGGGTCGAAGTACTTGCATATACTAGGCTGTACAGTAGATGTTTAAATCTGTATCACCCATTGTATAAGCTGTAGCCGGATATCTAGATCTTGCTGCTGTATTACCTGAGGGAGCCGCCAACTTGCACACATATTCTGACGTGTATCAGTCTTTGTCACTCATTGTTGACCGCGAAATATGGAGAGAAGCTTGGTTCGAGATTCTCACTTACTACAGGAGAGGTTGTACAGAACCAAAAGTCAGCCAATCTGTCCGGGGATCAGTGTTCAAATCGTATCACGTATGATTTGTGCGGCATGTTCATCTAAGTTTGAGTGCACCATCTTTCTAGCGTGTTGTCCGAGGACGCGTACGACCATAAGTGCCCAATCGGAGGATATTGAACTAATGGAAAACGCAGCTTATAATTTAGCTTTACATTGCACTGAATTTCGGCCTCCGTTAACGTAGCACAATGCCTGGATTGAGAGGCACACCAGCCATACCGGACACGAGAAACCCTAATTGCTGTTCACTGAGATAGAATACGATATGCACTCGATATCGTCGGGGCCTTGCCCCGCCAGCTTTGTCACAAACTCATCATCTACATTCCTCAGAATGACATGAATATGCTCGAGAGCACGCACACTCTGCCACTTTATTCTGTTCTTGAACCATTGGATGTTGTTCCCTGCATGCTCTCGGCTCATGTGCATCGCAAACATTCTGTTGATAAAATCCGCAACTAGCCGGCGGGATTTAGTAGTCGGATCACCTTCTGCGTCTACAGGTATAGGCGTCTTCAGCCACACAACAAGGTGAACCATGCCCGACGACATGGCGTAGGGCCAGTCGTTTCGCAGAATGCGATAATCAGACTGGTTGGCGAAGGGAACCGAGTGGCGGTAGGGGAAACGGATCTCGGCATTGTTGGCTTCCTTTCCCCAGTGTAACCATGTCTTCACGAGGAAGTTTGTCACTGAGCCGAATGTGGCCTGGATCTCGCGGGTCCAGGAGATGTAATCACGGAGATCAGTCGGGGTGCGCGTTAGCTGGGATGTATCACTACCGGCTGAGACTGTTAACGATATTCAAGCTTCATACCACACTTGAGAGAGTCTTCTAACCAATTATTCTTTGAATATCCTCCCAAGTATGCGGGGCAAAGTCTTCTTCGGTCGTGGTAAGGACCTCCTTGTCTGCCTTGCTAAGCTCAAACGGCGCATTGCGGATTAGCTTCTCTGTATTGATGATCCTGGACATTTTGGAAGGGTCGCAATGACAAAGTAACCAGGTAGCGCCATGCTTGATGGTTCTCTATATAACCTTTCCTCAAAAATTGTAGAGTTTGCGGCGTTCAGTGACCAAATCCGGTTCTCTAGCTGGGACATGAATGTGTAACCTTATGCGTATTGACGCACCGCGGCCCAGGATCACACTGCGATCAGACATTCAAAGCCATAATCTTCAATGAATATGTATAGGAACCCCTGGATTGAGTACATGGATGAAACCCGGTTTACCATGGCGACGATCCATCTCATCGCGACCCTTCGTCCCGCGGCTGGTAAAGAGCAACTTGTCAGTTTTGAAGAATCAGGCCTTTATAATTTCTTTTGTCCGTAACCATGTGCTGATGAAGGGTGTCCATTTCTGTTTCCAGCTTCGCGAGGCTCTCCGTCAAACAGTCAACCATGTTGCCGATATAGAAAGCGGATGTCTTACTTTCCTTTTCATGGAGTCACGTGGCGATGACGATGTAGTAGCATTCAAAGTCATTGAACGGTGAGTCAATTGCTCTGTGATCTTCAGCTAACAGCTGTGACTATGATCATTGCAGCTTATTCCTCGTATAGATGGCTCAATTCTGAAGCACTAGAGCAGCACCACAGACGAGATTGGCTACAGCAAATGTATCAAACCTTCAAGGACAAGGAGTTACTGGACGGAACAGAGCGGATCGAGCACCTGACCTTGGTTGCTGGTTTTGCCTCTCGTTAGGTGGAGAACGACAGGGTAGTAGATTTCAACCTGTTCAGCATGTTACGTTAACGTGAGCTGGAATGAAATCCCAAGCAGGGAATCTAGCGCTAGTGTAAAACCATGCATTCCTGTCTGCTTTTTGACAACTGCATTCCCAATTGATCATTCTTCCATGTAATATCATATAATCCTTTTCGTGTTGTAGGTGCTTACAGTTCGAGATGACCTCTAATACTGGATGGCGCTCCTCAGGTGTCTTTGTTACGTTGGTTGTTTGTGTGGCTGTCTTTACCGATATTTTTCTCTATGGGCTGTTTGTCCCCGTGCTGCCCTTTGCCCTAAAGGTGCGAATGGGCTTGCCAGAGGATGATATTCAGCTCTGGGCCTCGGCCTTTTTGGCTACCTATGGAGGCTCTGTCTTTCTCGGGTCTTGTACGTGCCAACAACCCATCCTTAACATCCTAAACACTCTAAGGTGAAATATCCCAATCCGCAGTACTCTTCGGTTGGATAGGAGACCATACAAAGACAAGAAAAGGTCCATTCCTACTCGGTCTCATCCTCGCAGGCGGCGCCACTCTCTTAACCGCTCTCACAACCTCTCTCCCTTTATTTCTTCTAGCCAGAGTACTTCAGGGACTCTCCACCTCCAGTGTCTTCACAATCGGCTACTGCGTCCTCCTCGACACAGCCGGAAGTGAACACATTGGGAGCGCCTTAGGCTTCACAAGCATGAGTCTGAGTCTCGGGCTCGTCGCCGGTCCCATCATCGGTGGTTTCATCTACGATATAGCCGGCTACGTGGCTGTCTTTGCCCCGGCATTCGCTCTAATAATTATCGAGATTATTCTCTGTGGACTTCTTCAACCCTTACCACCGGGGTATAAGCAACATCCATCGTTTGAACACCACCCATCCTGCGAAGAATCACCTCTATTACACCATTCCCCAGAAGGACAAGGACAATCTTCACTCCCAACCCTTCTCATCCTCCTCCGCTCCCCCCGCTTCCTAATCGCCATGATAGGCATGTGCATACTAAACACCTTCATGACAGCCCTCGAGGCCGTTCTCCCTATTTTCCTCCAAGATCTCTTCCACTACACATCCAGCCAAATAGCCATCGTCTTTCTCTCAAACACCCTTCCTCTCATGATTATCTCCCCCCTTGCCGGTTACTGCGTCGACCGGATCGGTCCTTTCTGGCCGGCTATTTTAGGCTTTGTTCTCACCGCGCCGAGTTTGATGCTTCTGGGTTTGATTCAGCAGGATACAATCCTTTCTTCGGTGCTACTGCGTTTGCTTTTATTTTGGTTTGGGTGCGGAGCGTCATTGGCCATGCCTGCTCTCATGACGGAAATTAGTATGGCGACTGAGGCGGTTGAGAGGCATCATCCGGGGGTTTTCGGTGCCAGGGGTGTGTATTCGCAGGCGTATGGGTTAAGTAATGCTGCTTTTGCGGCTGGGACTCTTGCGGGGCCGCTTTATGCGGGGTATATTCGGGAATGGGCTGGTTGGGGGGCTATGACTGTTTCCATGGGGGTGCTTAGTCTTGTCGCGGTTGGTTTGGTGGTTGGTTTTACGGGGAGACGGGGTGGTTGGAGTAGTTGTAGAAGGGAGGATATTTGAGGATAACTTGTATTAGTGGTTGTATTATTTGTTGAATAGGAATGCTACTTTCAGGATGTTTTGGAAGGTAACGTCACAGGATACTCCAATGTCTCGATTTCCTCGAGGAACCAGAGGTTATTCTCCCGCCGCACTGTATCCATGATCTCCATGACTGTCAGGCTCTCTAGCCAGGGCATCTCGGGACTCTCTAGAAGACCTTGACAAATGCAGTGTGCGACTTCGTCCGCCTCGAAGCAGAGTCCATATAGACCGTCGGGTAGAAGGTCGGTCTTATCGATGCTGATAGTCCCTCCGTTGTTCATCCCGGGTCTTCGTCTAATGACTCGTAATCGGGATGGAGACCATGGCCAGCCGTAGATTTGGTTTTCGCCTTGATCACATTGGATGCGTACCGCAGCGGTCTCGCCGTCTGGGCCGGTTATAGCACGGAGACTAGCACTGGCCGTGGCTTGTATTTCAGGCCCACCTGCTGTGCTAGGGGCGAATCTCATAAGGATGGTGGCTGTCTCGTCGACTCCAGATATGGGGTATTCCGTCGTGGTGGAGAGGATCTGAATTAGGCGACGATTTGCCTTGGGCATGGCCTGGAGTACCCAGTGGATTGAATAGACGCAAACTGATTAATACACCGTCAGTCATGAGCGAAGTAGATAGCTTTACGGGTGGACATCTGAACTCACGGTCCAACAGCGCTCCACAAGCCAGCTCTTTCACAACCATGCGATCGCCCGGAGGAAAGTCACTGTATGGGTCCATTCCCAGACCGTTATCTGCAAAGACGCGGGTGACGGCCCCTATGGCACCAGCTTGGAGAAGTTGACGCACCTCTACACTAACGGGGAGGAACCGTGTCCATAGTCCCTCCATGAGAAAACGCTGCTTTTTCTCTGCCACGGTGAAGAGTTTCTTGGCTTGTCCGGCATATACAGTAAAGCTTTTCTCACACAGCCGCTTCGAGAGCTAGCATGGCATTCTGGAAGTGGTGGGAATGTGTCGCGATATAGATGACGTCGATGGTAGGACAGTTAACTAGATCGGAGTAATTGCCGTATGCTTGACAGTAGGACGGGGCTTGGACTGCAGTTATAAACTCTTGAGCGACATCTTCTGAGCGTGAGGATGCTGCCCCGGATAGGAGGTGGACGATGTCTGTCGTTCTCTTGTGGCCGGGTGTGTGAGTAGGTCTTTTGCGAATTCTGCGCTTATCAGAGCGATTTGATTTGGAGTCGAGGGAGAGACATGCCCTCGGCAATGCGTCCTGTGCCTGGGAGGTATTAGTCTTGGTCTTCCCGTACTGAACCATGTCCATGTTGCATTATAAGTGCATACCTGAAATACCCCAGCGTAGGTGGAACGTTTCTTCCATCGTGGCCAGTGATACAATTACCATGGAAACTTCAAGTATTTTATCTCATATGTGCCCGGAATTTGTATTTATATCTCCCGAGGGTCAGCACCGGGTTGCAACTGAGAGATGTCTAAAGTGCGGTTACACCTGCCAGGTTGCGCCTGTGGCACCAGATATTCCCCGATGGAGTGTTTCCAGTTTGGTTCAAAATACTCGACTTCTGCTTTGTGCACCGCATATGGGTTTTAAATGGCGCATCTGACTAAGGCTGTTACCTTTTGCGTGTCCCTCAACATTCACCTAAGCAACACTTCCGAATAGGGATATCCACACCAATACTATCTCTACGACCTGCACCACCATTATTGGCACCGAATTGGCCAATATTGAAGACGTACTCACTCTGAACAACCTTTCCGGCAAGGGAAAATATACCCGGCTGTGTGAACAATGGCTGGAACAATTCATGAAAGATAATAATGGACGAGCATTGGTTGTCTCCTCATGTACCTCCGCCCTGGAGATAGCCGCCATACTTGCCGATATTCAACCAGGCGACGAGGTAATTGTTTCTAGCTACACGTACGTGACAACCGTAAATGCATTCGCACTGCGGGGAGCCGTACCAGTGTTTATAGATCTGGACGACGCCACGACGAACATTGACGTGAACTTCATCGAAGGGGCTATTACACCCAAGACGCGAGCAATCATCCCCGTTCACTATGGCGTGGTCGCATGCGGCATGGACAAAATCATGGAGGTAGCTAAAAGACACCAGCTATTCGTCTGCGAGGATGCAGTCATGGCATGCACGTCCACCTATAAGAGCCAGATGCTCGGCACTATAGGCAACATCGGCTGCTTCAGCTTTCAGGAAAAGAAGAACTTTACAGCTGGAGGTCAAGGAGGTGCGCTTCTAGTCAATGACCCAGCATTAGTTGAGCGAGCCAAGATCCTCTATGACCACGGGACCAACCGTTCGCGCTTTATGCGCGGTGAAGTTGATCGCTACCAGTGGCTGGATCTGGGGTTGAATGCCACTTCTTCTGAGCTGCAGGCTGCGTTTCTATATGCACAATTACAAGCTGCGGATAGCATCAATGCGCGCAGAAGGCATATCTGGGACCACTATTTTGTCAGTTTGTTACCTTTGGTCCGCAAGGAGTACATAACTTTGCCCCATGTTCCTGATGGTACCACCCATAATGCGAACGTGTTCTATATCAGAGTTATGGACCCAGCGCAGCGTCAGGATCTGATTCGCCATATGGCGAGTGCCAATGTTCAGGTACATCCACAATTCATGCCATTACATCCGTCTCCATTTGGTAGGAGTCATGGTCGCTTTCATGGAGAGGACCGTGTTACGTCACTCGCCAGCTCGCAGATTTTGCTACTTCCGGTGCATTTGGCGCTGTCTGATGAGGCGCAAGAGGTTGTAATCCGGGAGGTGTTTGCTTTTTGGGGTGAGACAGCAGAGGGTGATATTTAGTCTGCACTAGATAACCGTCACCTGTGGCTTTTCAGTTAAATAAGTTGTGTTAGCAGTTGTTTTAATTGTTGCCTGCAACGGTTCACAATATTTCGATTCCGGGAAGCATGATTTCAATGGCGTGACCGTAGTGAAGCTCAGAGGCAAGGCCGCAAGCAGTATCTTAATCAGATATAGCGACTCGGGCATTGTTTAACAGGCTATTGAACGGTTTCTTTGACCAGTCTGTAATACTCTTCTATTAACCCATGTGATTCAATGAAAATTGTTTCAACAGGAGGTACCATTCTGCTAATGCCCGAAATATTTCGAAGTTGAACTGGAATGGACTTTCAGCATCAGCGGACTGTTTGCGCTGTATGTTTCACTGGTGGAAACCGGGCCTGTATGAACCAGGTACGCATTATACTGTCGCATCCGAGTCCCACATATGGTCGAGTAACAAAGTACTTAGGGCCTGTTTAGTATATAACCCCTTTGTTCCCCAGGACATGCAAGTTAATTCTTTAACCCAAGAAAAAGAGTAGGAGGAAAGACCCTTGACCGTATCCTCCTCCTTTAGAGGAGTAAAGTTATACGGAGCAGTTGAAACGTTGAAATTCTGAAGAAACGCTCTATTGGGTAATAAGCAAATCAAAACTTTGAAATTCTGAAGTTCTTGACATTTTGACATTTCAACATTTTGGAATTCGAATCCCAAAACTTCTCAAACACTTCATTGCCCTTCTATTGCCATTTTCGTGGATATTATGCTTGGAGGGAGTCACTACATGATCAATTCCACGAGGTCTGTTGCAATAGACGATCTTGACTGATGTTCCAATTGGCGTTTCAAAATTTCAATATTGAAATTCATGAAATTCTTGGCAATTTGACATTTTGACATTTTGAAATTCAGATCCCAAACACTGCTCAGACAAGTTAAAACCCTTCTAAATGCCACTTTTATGGATATAATGCTTGGAGAGAGTGACTACATGTCAAATTCGCGTGGTATATATACAATGGGCTAGGTTGATTGATATTCCAATCGGCATGTCAAAATGTCATGAATTTCAATATTGACATTTTGACATTTTGACATTTTGAATATCACGAAATTTCAATGTGCTGCCTTCTCGTCTTATCACGTGCCTATCAAAGTCGTTGCATATACCTTGAACTTCAGCAACAACGTAAATAGTCAATTGATCAAAAGTCCTTTAGATTATGTGTATTCCTTTGATGGTCTGTGCATTTAATTTTAAATGTCGGAGTCAAGTCTCAGTCCGACTCCGATACTTCAACCAACACTACTAGTATGTGAAGGTTGATATATATTTTAGCCAACCACCTTTACCTACTTAGTACGAGGGCATGCAACTAAGACCGTAGGCCCAGTGCTGGTTTCGCTCTCTCTCAATTCTGGACAAGTCAAGTGATCTCATCATACCGTTCGTTCTCCAGTAAATGATCCCTTGTTCATACTCAACTACCGGCCCCGCTTTATGCATCTATGATGCTTGATCAACGCTCTCCGGTGCCCCGTCGTTCACTATAATAGTACTCTATAATACCAACACAGTACATAGAAACTCACGCTTCAACGCAATAATGATGTTAGAGAGCAATAACTAGTACGTGCGACCCACTTCCCCTCTCCAACATGAACTTGCTGTCTGAGACTCTGAAATGGAGAGTTCCCAGAGGACCAACGCAATGGCCAGGACGATCGTCGGAAGAGTCACGTTTTTATTGGGTCCTTGGAACTTGTTGTTTGATGGGGCCCATCAATTGGCCATTTTTCGGGTCACTAATACTGAGCTTAACCAAGGGTATGTTTTGGGCGTTTTACGTCAGTCCTGATCGGATCGATCGAGGACCTGCAAAATTGCATTGTGATGTTGGTTTCTTGAACTGGTTACCAGTGAAGCGATAGGACCTTGTCCATTGTGCTCGTCCATCGTTGAAAATGCCCCATCCGATGTCATCAATCTCTCATTGTCGATCACCAGAATTATACTCTTACTATGAATTAACTAGAGGAATATACACGTTTTAGTATTGGTTACACCTCGGCTAGAGCTTTTGCATCCGGGTTGGTTTGCCACTCTTGTTTCAATTCCGCCACTTTGGGATCGTCCTTTCGAAGGATATTATCAATCGTATTTGATTCACATCCACCATTGAATTTTTGCTCTCACAGATCATGGATACGTGTCAGATTTGTCCCAATTGGGGAATAGAACGGAGAGACCGATCTATTGGGACAATGCAGATGCTCTAGACCCAAGTCACAATGGATCAATCTGACCAAGAGTATACGTATGTACGACTATCTCATTAAATACTAGTAAATACCAAGCACACTAAGAATACTAATAATACTTCGCTGAGCCCTGGCCAAATTACGATACTGTTGCGTTACTCATTCAGGCAGTCGGCGTTCAACTTCCAACCAATGAGATGCCAGTCGGGTGATATTTTCTCCCGGTGGAGACGGCCGGAGACTTGGCAGGGTCACGGCTGCAAAGCACAGAAAGAAAAAAGATCGTCCACAAATTGTCTACAGGGCTGATTGGGTGTTCATCACCTCGAATATCCACCATGTCTTGATCAGATACTATGGAGTACTACTGACTACTAGTCCAAAAGTCACAATGGACGGTATCTCCCCCCTCAGAGAATCACCTAGGACGGGGAATCATGCATGACCACGCCCTGGGAATGAAGTCAAGAATGGATTGACCCAGAAATTCCAGCCAGAATTCCCAGGCAACGCCTTGTTCATGACGATTGGAGTTAAATGTCAAGACGGGAACCACTCGATTCTAAGCGATGGTGAAACACGCCCGCCCCATGACGGTGCCTGGAATAGCCTGAGGTGGCTTTTTTTAATTTTGAATTTGAATTTTTTTTCCTTTCTCGCCCTGAGTGGTACCCGTGGTACACATGTTTTTGCCCTTTCAGCCAGAACCTTTACTGCTTGTGTCTTCGCACTTCTTTCTTCCTTTCCTCCTTCCCTTTCTCTTCCTCCCTCATTTTACATCCTGACCAGGTTGACCGTCCTTCGTTTGTCTCGTATCAGTCTCCCGATCCTTCCCTCACTCTCTTTCCACGAATTACGCTCTTTTTTTTCAGATACGAATTGATCTGTTGATCTTTTCCTGCTTCACCTTTGGGTGACCCCACCTCTCCCCCACAAGAACCAGTGGGAGTGGCATCTAGAATCTTTTCTTGATGCTTGCTATTCGATAACCTAAATCAACCGTGCCTTGGAGTCGCTCGCTCGCTCACAGTTATTAATTTTACCCCTCTTTAAGCTGCTGGACAGCTGTCGATCTTTTAAAATATAACTGGCCGTCCATCCCACGACTCGTGCCGTGTCTGCAGCTCTAATGTCGACTCGGCCTGGACTCGCTGAAAAGCGACTGTCGGCACATCGCTTCCAACAAATCCCTGATTACTCTGGCGACGGCATGGCCAACCCAAACGATGTCACCATTGAAATTCCCCTGAACCCCGTCCCTAGTCGGGGACAAACGGGCGCTCGCAAGACCAGTATCAACCCAACGAGCCCCGACCCCAATCTGTATGAACCGCCGGGAGAGAGCGGCGCTGAAGAAAAGGCCGCCCTGGTCACCGGCCCAGGGCGTCGCAAACGGGTTGATTCGGCGCGAGCGCGGTCGGTGGATGACCCAGAAGATGGAACCTTGACGCGCATGGGACGCATCTACCAAGCCATCTTCAACTTCTCCATCATCACGAGATACCTCATCTATGTGTCTCCCCTGGCGCTCTTGATTGCAATTCCCATCATTGTGGGTGCCACCGTCCGTCAAGATACGAGGATTGGCGGCGTACCCTTGCATTGGTTTTTCACCTGGATTGAGGTCGTCTGGCTCAGCTTGTGGGTGTGCAAACTCGTCGCTCATTTCCTCCCCTATATCTTCCAGTTCCTGGTTGGTATCGTAAGTTCAGGCACCCGTAAGTATGCCTTGATTCTCCAGAGCCTGCAATTTCCCATCGCCACCGTGCTCTGGGCTGTGGTCTCCCTGGTCACCTTCTTACCGGTATGTCCCACAATTCGATGTAGCAGCAGGCAACTTGCTAATCCGGTCGCATATAGATCATGACGTTGAACCCCGTTAAGAAGGCGGAGAATGACACGGGAACCAAGTCTTGGGAGAAAACCCTCAAGAACATTCTATTTGCTTTACTTGTCTGCAGTTTGATTTTTCTCGCCGAGAAAGCCATCGTTCAGCTGATCTCGATCAGTTATCACCGGAAGCAATTCGATAAGAAGATCAAAGAATCTAAGCGCAACGTCACCCTCCTGGGAGAACTGTACGATGCTTCTCGGAGTATGTTCCCCATGTACTGTAAGGAGTTTCGTGAGGAGGATACCGCAATGACCGATATCATCGCAAGCAAAGTGAAGGGAATACCGCGTTCGGGATCGGCCCCCTTGCGACTGATTAGGGAAGTTGGGCAAAATGTTGGCCGCATCGGTGACAAAGTGACGGCAGCATTTGGTGATGTTGCCCAAGAGCTCACGGGTAAAGAAGTGTTTAACCCTAACTCCGCTCGCTCCATCGTCACGCTCGCGTTGGAACGCAAGAGGTCGTCGGAAGCCCTTGCGCGCCGAATCTGGATGTCCTTCGTCATTGAGGGGCGAGAAGCCCTGTATTTTGAAGATATTGCCGAGGTATTGGGTGCTGGTAAGGAAGCGGAGGCAGAGGAATGCTTCCAAATTCTGGACCGGGACGGCAATGGTGATATCAGTTTGGATGAGATGATCCTGACTGTCGCGGAGATTGGTCGCGGAAGGAAGGCATTGAACCACAGCATGCATGATGTGGACCAAGCGATTCACGTTTTGGACAATCTTTTGATGACGATTGCGTTCGGTATCAGTGTCTTGGTCTTCGTCTCATTCGTGACTAGCGGCTTTGGCACGGTGATCGCTGCGGGTGCTACCTCTCTGCTATCCCTGAGTTTCGTCTTCGCCACCACCGCTCAAGAAGTCCTCGGTTCCTGTATCTTCTTGTTTGTGAAACATCCTTTTGACGTCGGCGATCGGGTGGAAATCGACAGCAAGCCATACACGGTAGAACGTATCTCGTTGCTCTTCTCGGTCTTTACCAGCGTGGCCGACCGTCGAACCACTCAGGTTCCGAACGTCGTGTTGAACACGCTTTGGATTGACAATTTCACCCGTTCCAATGCCATGCATGAAACATTGACCATTCCCATCAAGTTTGGCACGAGCTTCTCCGATATCGAACTTCTTCGGCAAGAAATGGAGCTCTTTGTGCGCGACAAGGAGAACAGCCGTGACTTCCAGCCGGACGTCAGCATCGATGTCGCCGGGGTGGGTGATATGGATAAGCTGGAGCTCGCTGTCACCGTCTGCCATAAATCCAACTGGGCCATTGAGTCGGTTCGCGCGGCCCGTCGCTCCAAGTTCATGTGCGCATTGGTGGCCGCCATCCGCAAGATCCCTATCCGTGCCCCTGGTGCGGCCGATGAGGAACCTGCTGCCGAAGACAACAACGATGACAAGCCCGATGGTGGTGATAACAACGGCCCTGGCCTCAACACCGAGAAGATGGCTGTGTCCGGACTCACCGCTACGGACAGCCTCCATGATCCGACTATGCCATACGGCGACTCGCGGTCGACCGGGTTTGACCTTGGTCGGGATTCCGGATCCCTGCAGCGTCGTGGAGGCGGCGCCTCGGCCAGCTCTCATAGCCAAGGTACCTTCGTCGATTCTAGCCGTTCTACCGGGGAAGGTGAAGGACACGACGCGGAGAGCTTTCGATCGCCGGCCGCCTCCCCAAGAAAGGATCAGTTGAGCGTCCCCTATGGCACCCTCAACCGCGAGCCATCGACCGGCCGCCGCAAGGCCAACAGCACCCAGAGCACTCAGAGCACCCAGAGCACCTATCCCACTGCCACGGGCGGGGTTCCCATCCTGGCTGCGCCCGTACCTCCCCGGCATGTCACCACGGCTCCAGCACCACCTCCCTCCGCGCCTCTCCCACCGGCACCACCGGCAACGGAGTATCGGCCCTACTCCGCCCACTACTACGAGGACAGTCCGTATGACTCCAACCAGCGGTATGAGCTCCCCTCAATGCCACAGCCCTCAGAGCAGGAGCCCTACGGGGAATATCCGTCGCCGCACATGAATCAGTCGCCGACCAGCGAACAACACGCCTCCAACGAGCGGATGCCCGGAGCATTCGTCTCGCACACATCGCAATACGGAGCGAACAACCACAACAACACTCGCTAAATAACAGGCCAAAAGAATAAATAAGGAATGATTAAAAGGGTATGATTTATAAATTTGGGCGTTATGTTATGTAATACCAGCTCTGAACAGTATGTATGGAAATATCAATGCGTGTACGATGTCTCTTCTATCCAGCGAATATGGACTAGCAATCTACTTTTTTACTATAACTAGCAGTATCACCTAGAAAAACACCAAACCTGACCAAATCGGAGATTTTCCATAATACAAATTATCATAATAAAACCTATAGTACAAAGGTGTGACGGGTATCATGACGAACAGCCCAGAGCCCCAGACATTCAATCAACAGACCTCACCCAGCAAAACACAATGAAAGCATCACTTCAACTCCTTCCACGGATAAGAAACCTCATCATCCTTCCTCACCCAGATCTTCGACTTCCGCTTATTCACCACATGCTCCACAAACACCTCCCGCGTATACTGCGCCTTATACTTGCGAATCCACCGCGGATCCCACAACTCGCTCGCAATGCCTAGATCCTTACAACACCGCACCAGCGCATTGGACCGACATCCCTCCGTCGCAGTCGGGATTCCATCCGGCGAGAAATAATCCTGTTCACCGCGCGCAACCGAAACAAGTCTATCGTTACACAATCATTAGCCAGACCCAAACCCAAAGAAAGAAAATGAAAACATACCGTCCATTACAAACCAAAGCATACTCCCTCGTAACCGTCTTCGGCGTAACAATACTCTCACTCCGTGGCACAAGTCCCCACCCACCAGGCCCAAACGCCCGATTCAATATCCGCCGGTACTTAATCTCAGGCAAGTAGAGTATGCCATCAGGCTTGATCTCCACTTCTTCCGGGTCCGTCTCGGCGAGGAGGATATCGGCCGCTTCTTTGGGGAATGGGGCTGCGGAGAGGCCGTGGAAGGAGCGCGTCCAGTCGATTTTTTCTTCCGGGGTGGTCTCGAGCTCGAGGGGTTTGTCGGCGAGGCCGGTTTTGGAGATGTTGGGGGTTGTGGGGTGGGAGGGGGTTGGGGAGAGGATTTTGGCGACCTGGGGGGTCGGTTGGGTTTGGGAGTTTGTTGCTTGGATTGGTGGAGTCGGTTTGTTGTTGGAGTTGGTCGGTGTTGGTGGTTTGGGTGGTTGTTGTTGCTGTTGGCGATTGGAGGCTGTGGTGATGGTTCTGATGTTGGGGCGGATGGGGGCTTTTGTTCGCGAGAGGAGCGTTTCTGCTGCCCGGAGGCTGCGGGGGAGTGACATTTTTGTGTTTTCTGAGTGTTAGGTGTGGGGATTGGAGCTGTCGTTGTTTTGGGATGCGGAGGTGAGGCGGTTTTCTGATGTTACGTTGATGGCTTGATATGATATTATCACGTGATGTGACATTGAATGTTTTGAAAAAGGATGGGAGGGGAGATGGATTGCATTGGATTATTGTACAGAGTATAGTAGTACATAGGGCTCTAATATAAGAGATTAAGTGTAGCAGTTCAAGCGTCCTTCGTTTGGGTGCGCTCGTCGTTGCCCTTGCGCTTCCAGCATTCGCGGAATGCCTCCATCTGTATGATTGGTACATATTAGCAGTTGTCAATTGAGCTCAACATAGAATATGAGGTCCGGATTGAGGTATATGTATGTATGACGGTCCACAAGGACTGGTTCCAATGTGGTGGTTTTTACGGTAGTGGTGGGAGTTGGGTGTCGGTGTCGGGATACAAGGTATCGGAAACCAACGCACCTCTTTCTTGCACGCCCGCCAGTCCTTCTTCGCAAAGTAACAGTCGTTCATTTTATCCTGCTCCACTACGCAGGGTCAGTCCAGCGATCTTCCGTGGTTAACCGTGCAGAATTGCAGCCCACCTGAGCAGCCCGTGCTGAAGATCCGCTTATCCCTAAGAGACGGATTCCCCGCGTCAGTTCACCACCGAACAGTCATTCATTTCTCCGCAATCACTTCATTCTCTCTTACCACTCATCCGGCTCGTCGTCGTCCACGTCCACGACCACTCGCGGGTTTTGCTCCTTGGGCGACATTGTGACTGAGACAATTGCAGGTGGATAAAGCCCTGGTAGTTGTTTGTCAGGACGAGGAATTGTCGGAGGGAATTCTTGGACTCCGAAATGACTTCCGCAGGCCCCAACACTACGGGGAAGAGGGTCAACGTCTTGGTCTACACCGGTATATCTTAATCTACATGGATCAGTTTCGCATTATACTAATTAATTTATGTCTATGCAGGCAATGGAACCACTGTTGAATCCGTCCGCCACTGCCTCTACACTCTCCGCCGCCTGCTCGCCCCCCACTATGCCGTGATCCCCGTGACGGCCGACATGCTCATCAAAGAGCCCTGGACCCTCACCTGTGCCCTACTTGTGATCCCCGGCGGAGCCGATCTAGGATATTGTCGAGCCCTGAACGGCCCTGGTAACCGCCGAATCGAACAGTTCGTCCGCCGAGGTGGCGCCTACTTGGGTTTCTGTGCGGGGGGCTACTACGGCTGCAAACGGTGCGAGTTTGAGGTCGGCGATAAAACCTACGAGGTGATCGGGGATCGCGAGCTGGCTTTCTTCCCGGGTATCTGCCGAGGATGCGCTTTCCCCGGATTCGTTTATCATAGTGAGGCTGGTGCGCGGGCGGCGGAGCTGAAGGTCTCCAAGGATGCCTTGAATGTGGGCATTGTGCCGGAGAGCTTCCGGTCTTATTACAATGGAGGCGGAGTCTTTGTAGATGCTCCCTCATATGCGAATAAGGGCGTCGAGGTGCTGGCCAGCTATGCAGAGGAGCTCAATGTCGACTCGGGATCGGGTGCGGCGGCTGTTGTCTACTGCAAAGTAGGCGAGGGAGCGGCGGTTCTGACGGGGCCACATCCGGAGTATGTTTTCTGGCAAGGTGATTTGAACAGAGGCTAATGTGTCAGATTCGCTGCCGTGAACCTCGATAAAAGCGCCGGTGGCCCGGAATACGGCGAAATGGTAGACGCCTTAGCTGCGGATGACAGGGCGCGGACGGACTTTCTGAAGGCCTGTTTGACTAAGTTGGGACTGCAAGTCACGCAGAACACGACTACCGTGCCGTCGCTTTCATCGCTGCATATCTCTTCTCTAGACCCGACTGATACTTCTTCGATCCTCTCATCATTACAGGAACTCATCACCACCGATGGAGAGTATCAGTATCTCAAGGACGAGAATGACACGTTCCGCATCGAGAAGCCTGAGGCTTGGAATATGGGTTCGCTTCAGGAGGCCCTTCCGGACGATTCGAAAGAGGACTCGGGTAAGGCTGAAGAGGGCATCGTCGATTACAATGCCATTGTAAAACACCTAGTGATTCACGAAGACGTACCTTTGTCAAAGATGACCCCCTATTTCAACCACCACGCGTTCTACTCTAACCTCCGACAATACCAATCGCAAATGAGGGAGGGTGCGAGGGAGTTCGGCTCCAGCATTGTCTACGGAGAGGTTATCACGAGCACCAACACCATTCTAGAGAAGTGAGTCCTACACCCTAAGGTCTGCTGGCCGTTTCTAACCGGGTCAGAAATCCGAAGCTTCTTCGCAACTTGCCCAACGGCTTCACAGCCACAGCTACTACGCAGGTCGCCGGACGAGGCCGAGGCTCCAACGTCTGGGTGTCGCCCGCGGGTGCCCTCATGTTCTCCACGGTGGTCCGCCACCCGATGGAGAAGATGCAGTCTGCGCCGGTTGTCTTCATCCAGTACCTAGCAGCCATGGCGGTGGTGCAAGGTATCAAGAGCTACGACAAGGGCTTCGAGGAGATGCCTGTCAAAATGAAATGGCCGAATGACATCTGTGAGTTGTAGAGGCTCCTGGTACCCGCTACTGTACTAACTGGACAGATGCCCTGGATCCCGAGAACGCTGATAAGAAACGCTATACCAAAATCTGCGGTATCCTGGTAAACTCGCACTACTCAGCGGGCGAATATACGTCAGTTGTCGGCATCGGCGTCAACGCCACCAACGCGTCGCCGACCACCTCTTTGAACGCGCTGGCTGCACACTTCCTCGGTAATAAGACGGCGCCTATTACACTCGAAAAGCTCCTGGCGCGTTTCTTAACCACGTTCGAAGAGCTGCACACTCGCTTCCTCCGGACGGGTTTCGATAAGACATTCGAGGATATGTATTACAGCGACTGGCTTCATATGCATCAGGTCGTCACTTTGGAAGAAGAAGGTGGCGCCAGGGCTCGAATCAAGGGTATCACCCGAGACTATGGGTTACTGCTGGCCGAGGAATTGGGATGGGACGATCGGCCGACGGGGCGGATATGGCAATTGCAGAGCGACAGCAATAGCTTCGACTTCCTCCGCGGACTGGTGAGGCGTAAAGTGTAGCCTAGACTGGAGATAGATTAACGATACACGTCACGGCGACAAGAATAGAATATAAAGAAATGCTGCTATATTTGGCGGAAGGCTGAGCAGTCAAGCAAGTGCCAAGGGGGCTTGGCCAGCCGCCCTAAGACAAGGCTGAGCGGGACAGAAGTGGATCCCTCCGGTTGTGATGCCGGCACCTCCTCTGCGTCAACACAACTGTCAACAACTTCCATCTGAGCTGGTAATTCGCTCAGAAACCCTGTCAAACTAAGTTTCCTAGCGCGTTCACCCCATGGGAGGTACTCGAGGGGTCCAAAGAGTGACTGAGACGACATGAAACGGCCCGTAATCACGGCGTCAGCCGTCGTCCATTCCCTTCGAAATCTCTCACCTAACACAAATTTGGGATTCGCCGATCATGTGCCGTGATCATCAGGCACCAGGATTATTTATTTGTCGCTGAGTCCCTCTCGTTGGTTAAATTCTTGGACTTGTTTTTTCTCATCCTCTTTCCAACATTCATCTTACTCTCACACACACTTCACCAACACCACATCCACCCCTCAAAATGTTCGGATTCTCTCTGTTCAAGTCTTCCAAGGAGGAGGAGACCTCCCAGCAGCCTACCTGGAACCCCAACACTCTCACCATGGAGCAGCCTACTAGCCCTGCGGCTCCCAACCAGCAGCAGGTCGTTACTGAGCAACCTGTACGTGACAACCCACACACTATTCCCATAATTTCCTCGTTTCTATCCTACCTTGATTCCTTCTTGTCATTTGTCGTACAATGTCGCTAACAATCCAACAGGCCAGCCAGGAACAGATGAACATGAACCTCCGTGGTGGTGGAAATGGCGGTGGCATCTGCTGTGGAATGTAAGTTTCCCTTACCTACCCAATGAGACCTTCGTGCGTCTCAAATGAGTGCAATGGACACAGATTGCCATGGATGAAGCTAACGTGTCGTCTGTAGTTGCGCCGGTCTGGCTTGCTTCGAGTGCTGTGAGATCTGCTGCTAAAGTGTCCGCACGGACCCTTCTCGGACATCACCTGCGGGCCGTCATGATGTCTACGTGACCGACTCTCGTGTCAATGTTAAAGATACCCAGAGTTCTAGACTCACTATGTTGAATGTTAATGCTAGCTATGGATTAGATGTGACGTGAATTGGCCTGCGGGCGCATAATGCACTAAGGTTGAACTGGTGTTCGCAACGTGTACATATCAATGGACGTGATAGGTCATGTCTAGATAAATAATCATCCACCCACGTTCGTGTATCAGGACTTGGCACTGCTATCATGGTGCCTTGGTAGACTCAAGTACTCTACCGTAAGTCTTGGTATTATCGTTCGTATTTCAGTCACCACCGTGCATACTGGTGTTGTGCCACATGACGTGGGAGGATAGATGAAGTAGTACAGAGTATTGATAACCAGTATGGTATTGCCGTCCCTATCACCGCTTTTGACCTTCCCTGTTTATGTTGATTTCTTTCTGTTCCATCATATCCCAGCATGCGGTCAAGTAACCAGTTTGATTAATAAGATCAATCGCTTTATCATCGATCGGGGACCCCGAGGGTTGAATCAATGATATAGGTAGGCACTCACAGGAAACACGGCTTTCAATACGGATCCGTACTGTTGGTCATTGAGGCTGGCCGCCCTAGCTACCGCCCGGCGTTCTGCCCCTTTCATTCCATCCGTCGTCTATCGAGTATTTGTAAAGTCGAAACATCACTCTTCATCAATTTCTTCCATGAGGGCTTCTCTTCATCATTTAATGATAAAAGGAATGAAAAGGATCCTCACAGCGAATCAAGCGATCAGTACTGACGAGCAAAAAACTGCAGTGCCTAATTCGGCGCCCTTTACGCTTTCCTTTCGCGTCTTTCTTTTTTCTAGTAGTGGAGGAAGGCAGTCAAGCTAGTCAATTGGATCGTTTTCATCGATTCGAATGTTGTAATTCGACCTCGGCTGTATAAGGGCTACATAGCTAGAATACACCGTTTCAGGGATTTAGAAAAGCATATACCGGTACTATCGATCCTATATAAGAAAAAATGCTATAAAGGTAGTCGTAGCAGAGGGTCAGTTCCTATACTTTTACTTTTTAGTATCTGGTTTCAGGCCTCGATATACTAGATTGGATAGGTGTTGTCTACTTTAGTATGTATACTATGATAGTAAACCAACCCGGTCGCAGTATATATGCTATTTCTGGATAATGAGACTTTGATTATAGGAATGCATGAACTACATAGGGAAGCCCGATCGGCCTCGGGATATTCAGTTTTCAACCTGGCGACTAGGATTCCTTTGGAAACTTGGGCACTTTCCTCTTCCGCTTTAGGCTCGGTTGTAAAAAGCGGACCTTACAAGCCTGGGGACTATATAGGGTAGGGGCCCTGAATAGATCACTATATATATCGGTTCTATGAAATGCTGTCTGAGGAAACAATCAGACATTGTGATCTTTCTACTTTGTTGGTTAGCGTACCCTAGAAGCGCTATTCATAACACCGGTTAAGGATTCTGTGACACTCGTATAGCGGAAGACAGACTAGGTTCCCTTCTATCTGTTTCTAATTTCTTCCCACTAATGCTAGAGTGGCGCTACTGGTTATGTACTCTAGCATATCCTATAGCATAGAGCAAAACAGAGACAATCGTGAAATAATCATTAGCTGAGGTAGTATCAAGAGTGCAGGATAACAAGTTTGATAGCTCTTCTACATGACCTGCGATATTTATTGGACTTGTAGCCTACAGTTGCTGTGGTATGCCCATCATACTTGTAGTATGTATGATATATGCTCTCTTTTTGGTAAGAATGAGGTGACCTCGCTGAGATGTAGATACAGAAATAACAATGTAGAAAGGAAAACAGGAGATACATCATTAGATGAACCATTCTGTAATCCAAAAAAAAAAAAAAAAAAAAAAAAAAAAAAAAAAAAAAAAAAAAAA